>JALBCR010000334.1:0-136545 GCA_030710515.1 Abscondita cerata
CTCGGTATGCTTCGTTCAGTTACTATTTCCTCATATAAAATTTAAAGAAGACTTGAAATACACAAGGAATAATGTTACGACTTTTGAAAAGAGATCAAAATCCACTTGTATATAACATGCATAATTAATTTCCTTTAGGTTTTTCAAAAAGTAGCATCAATAAAAGAGAATGTTGACGTAAATCAAAATGTGTTGTCTACAGAACCCTTATTTTACTTTCTACTTTACTTTCAACGTCAATTGCGTTTGGGAAACAACGTCCACACTACGTTCACACTAATATAAAGCGAAAATATTTGGGCATGTTGGCGTCAGAGTTTTTCTAGTTACGTCTACACATTATTCAGAAATGCAATGCACATTTCATGTGTTCTAAGGTATCCTTAGATTATATTTTAAAACATTTTACATATTATGCGCTTCTTATTCATTACATTTTTTAGCTATAGACTAAAAGGTACAAAAGAGTATGAATTACAGAAGTTTTGTTATAAAAAGTATATTATCATTCAGAAAAAGAAAAAAAATTGTATGACTACCAATGCTTAAAACCTTATTTATCTATGCGTATTAAAAACAATTTTGGTGTGAGATTAAATAATACTGAAAGTACCGGTTCCAGTAGATTAATTTCCCCAAAATATAGCGAAATAAAATTTTTTATATAGAAACTTTAAATAGACCAAGTTCTTCTGTTCCAATCACTCATCTCTTCTGTAACTTTTGTTTTACAAGTCAGCCTGTTCATTTGCTATTCAAAAATTTAGAATCCTTGGGTAATTTCATAGAATTATGTCTATCATGAGTCATATTTCACACGACAGCGGCTTGAAAAAGTTACAAAAAAATTAAATATTTGACATAAAAACAAATAAATAAATTATTAAGTGAATATTAAACAAACAAAGTAAAGATAGCTGTTGTAGCTGGCCAGTTTACAGCATCACGGTTTATCTTTGAACCTTTCTACAAAAAAATTCCATTGAGGAATCCCGCTACCGTTTAAACCTTGGGCACCGTCTTGCTGAAAAACACATACATCAGTTGTTTTCAATAAAATCGAGTACACCTAATTTGGTATGGTTTAAATCATTCTGGTTAACGTTATTTTGATTGACAACCACAAAATGTCAAACTTAACGGAAAACGCATTGGTGTTAATTCCTCTAACATTTTTGATGAACGTCAAACATAACCTGCTTCAAAAACAAGATTTAAACGTATTAAAAATTGTAATTCAACGACCTCTTGACTTTTTAAGATATACTCGATTATTTTAAAAAGTAACTGTACCGACCCATATTCAAGATAAAAATTTCAAACCATACAGGAAACTCATTGGTGAAGAATTTCTGGGCCTAGATTTCCAAATTCAGATTTCCTTAAAATATTACACACAGAGAGTTTATAAAACTTCCTTCTCTTATCATTGTTAATTTGCACAACCCAATAGCAATAATTATTCCGATTAACTGTACAATAGTTGTGAAAATACTGACTCAAATTCAAGATAAAATTTCAAACAATACTGGTAGTTCATTAGTGAAGAATTTTAAATAGATTTTTAAATATGCCACACCAGATAGTTATTCTTAAAACTGTCCTCTCTTACTCATTGTTAATTTGTACCAACCTATTAGCAATAATTATGCCGTTTAACTGTGTAATTGGGTGTTTTCCATTATTTTAGATTTATTAAATCTGTATGTTTTCGTATTATAATCATTATAATATAGCTTATAAGTGGTACTGAAAGTTAAAAATTGCTTTATTGGTACCCAAAACTCTTGAAGTTCAACTAATTTATATTTAGCGGAACGTAACGCTGTGACGTCAAAAGTCATACGTTAACATATGTACGCCAGATTGTTTCTCTAATTCAGTATTCATAGAGTCAACCTCTTACAAGGGACTATCAACTACAGGTACAAAAAGTTTTATAAGTAACGAGCTATGACTTGTCTAGTGGCAATCACACGAACAGCGGGACAGCAACGGTTACTTATATGACTCTTAACGTCACATGTCATGTTTTAAGCAGAAAAATTATTTTTTAAATTTCTAAGAGTAATTTCTCGAAAACGGTCATCCAGGTTTTTTTTATTTTAACAGTGTTGGTATTAGATACCCACAAACTTTAATTTATTAAATTTTTGAAAAAAAGTGTAACGCGCAATTGTTGTGAAACCGACTACTCATATGACTCAAAATTACTTCTTCTTATTTTTCTTGTACAACAGATAGCTATGCAGAATTGCAAGTCTTATGTCACAAACTTATTAGTTAGATAAGAAAACCTTGAACGGTTTTAAGATTCTGTAAACAGAGGACCAAAAAAATCATGCTCTAATGGTATGTGAGTGGATTATCTGCTTTTACTGTTTCAAAACGAATGCAGTATTTTTCTTCATTCATTGCTGTTCTCAGTTTCAAAATTGTGTTTCCTAAAAACGACCCAACTCGAAACTAAATTGAAGACTAAATCATTACATAACTACATATTACTGTGAATATTATAAAATTTATAACACCATTTCACAAATAAGTACTGGGGTGCCCACCACACACAAAGTATCATATATAAATAACCAGCTGTAAGTTTTTAAGTGGCTTAATTCAGCGTGTAGTACGACAAGATGTTTCTTAGCGTTTTTTCGGAATCTGGGGCGTTTCTACATAATTTTGTCTGAAGACGTCTTTTCTTTTATAATTTTTTAAATTTGTTTGGTAACCCACTTTTAAAGAAAGTAATCATAAGAAAATTAGTGAAAACGCGCAAAAATGTATCCGACAAAAATATTGAGCACCAACTCAAAACATGTTAAAATATTAAGTTTAAAAATGTATTGATAACCACTTTTTTTTCAGGATTGGTTAATTGAAAACATGCGAAATTTAAATATGGAATTGTCCAACAAAAATATTTGGTGTGCATTTATTTATTTATTTATCCGTATGGTACAATTTTAATATTGTATTGTGATGTAAGTGTTATGTATGGTGCCCCAGAAGATCAGTATAAACCTGTATAGTGTGGTGACGAAACCGTGGCAATTGTGGATTGGTTCGTCTTGGCAAAGCATTTGCTTCAAGGTTTAGGAAAACCACTAAAACCTAAACATGCCAACCCTTACCCACCTTAGTATTCATATGTAATAATATTAATTAAGTGTGTAAACATTATAGAAGGTAAATAAGAACATAAAATATAACAGCACAACCATTGCATGACGACATATAATGGACCGGTCCAAGCGCCAGTCACGACAATGACGAAAAAAAATAATAAGTTAAAGAAATAGCAAACAAAATAATGGAAAAACAGATAATCAGGACAAACAATATTGCTTAACTTCAGATGCCCTTCTGATTAGTAAGCTTCGTCCGTTTAAACTATGAATGTTCACAAACTCTCCTTTAAACTTTGTTAATTGACAATCCTCCACAATATGTGCAACGGTCTCTGGTTCGTTTCCATAGTCACAATTTGGATTAGAAATGGCATTTTATTTAAACAACATAGAGTTGCATTTTGAATGGCCTGTTGTTATGCGATTTACTTTTGACCGAATTTTTTTTTTTGATCAAAACCCGGGACTTCTATTGTTGGATTATCAAAGAGATGTTTATTAAAAATATCAACTCCAGACCATAATTATTTCCACGTACATACGTAATATATACATGAGTACATACACCAGGAGTGTACCTAGAGGATGGAGAAATTTAAAGAGTGGATGAGGAACACAGAAAGTCACTGGCCCACCCTTCGCCTGCTTATAACTGCGTAGTTATAATTGCTGCGAGAAACCTCTGAAAAACTCACGGCAAATCAGGCGATTCTTGTGGGAATCGAACCCGAGTCTCCCGAATGGTAAATGTTCGTGATGGGGGAATTATACCACTTGTACACAAGATATCTTTTATCTATGACTACAGCCTCGGTACCTAACGCCTATGTATGCCGTGTAGTAGTATTTATAAGAATATTCACACAAAATGTGGCTTGTGTACGGCTGGCCTAAGTCAACCGAGATATCCAGTTAGAACAGAAACTAGAGTAAAGGTTGTTTTTGCAACAGCGTCATCTACTAATTTACCAATAGAAAAAAAAGTAGAATATTGTATGCGATATTACTGAGGTCCATTAACTTTAATAAACTATCAAAAATTTAACATAAAAATGTTTAAACTGTACAATTAAGGTATGATTGTAATTGTAAATAAAAATCAAATTAAGTTTGACATTACCAATAAAAATTATCGATTATTAAAACTGATAAAACGATAGATGATAAAATTATTCGCTTACCCATAAATTTGTTCACCTTAAAATTTCATATAATGTAAATAGATCACGGGAATTTTTACTTTTGCATTTTTAAAACTTTGATTGCTACAAAATATTGAAACAATGACATAACCTTGTATGCTTTGTAATAATTGCATGAAGAAGCTGTCAGCATGACATATTTCGAAACCTGGAAGAATTTATTAGTAACAACTATTGTTTTATATTTGTCGAAGACAATTTAAATTAAAAATTAAGAAGTAACCATTTTTTTAAATTTGGAAGTAGTATCTTTATTTCCAAGTTAATTAGAAATTCCATTTATTTAACAATTAAAACAAACGTTTCACGCAGATATCCACATTATGATGATGCTAACAATAGTGTAAAGGGCGTATTGAGTGTGTAGCGACATAAAACTTTTGCTCGAAAAATAAAATATCGAACGTTCGACGCAACTGATAAAATTTTCATAAAAAAAGTAAAACAAAAACCAATACGATAAATATACCTAATTGTTTCATAACGCAAAACCGCTCGCGCTCTAAAATATTGCTCAGGAAAGAGGAAAATGAAAATTTAGTTTCAGAAAAAAGTAGATCGAATCAAAGTCATAGATAATAAAATTTTCACCAACTTTCTTTTCCTATTTTTTCTATAATTAATATTCTTGAAGATACTGTTAAAAATTACATCCAAGCTCTAATCATATATGCGCTTCAATAATCCTCAAAAAAAGTAAAAAAAAATTATTTAACAATTTCTACAAAAGAAAGCAAAGAAAAATACTATCACTCAAAAGGGTATAATAATAGATGCCAAGTTGACATGATCAATTTACAGACCCACCCAGTGTACAACAAAAGAACACGTTTATTTAATACGCTTCGACGTTTCGGCAGCCAAAGTGTTGCATTCTTCAAGACGTGGTGTTCTTTTGTTGTAGGCCTCCTTGTTGAAGGAACCCCTATCAACTTAAATACAAATACAATAATGAGTGTAGACGTCGATGTAATGAGTTGGCTCAGGCCTTGATTCTGATGGCAGTTCTTCTGGCAGTTGAAAATACTTCCTATCGACCCAACACAACAAAACTTGTCTTTATTCATGCGTTATCATCGAAGGGAAGAAAGCGACAGGGGTGGCGTACCATTTAAGTGATAAATACGTTTAATATTAATGAGAGCGGCGCCGTGTTACGGACTCCAGTATATGAGATGAAAAAATGATAATGTTAAAAAATTGTCAATTTTGTTTGTTTGCATTTGTAAAAATCTCTTGTTTATTTTACCTATATTTATTTAAAATGTGAGATTGTAACAAAGTCGTACAAGAAATGGACAATCACCTAGTGGATCAAATTTCAGTGTAGAAATTTAAACAAATTAAATTAATTCATTTAAACTGTATTAAGAACTGCAAAAGCTAAATCTGACAGTAAATAAGTGTTTGCCAATCTATTGTTATTAGCCTGATAAAGATAAATATACAAATTGGTTTTAAAGAATTAACATTTACACGAAAACACACTTAACTGGGAAATTGTTTTGTTACCCCAGCACGTATAGGTGCTATTCTCTATGATATGCATTACTGTCCTATGTTAAAGTTTCATGTTACTATCATTTTTATTTTTCTGTGTTATCATGAACCTATGTATTTAACGGTAGGTACTGCTTGAAATGACTTTCCCGTTATAATAATAACTTTTCATTTTTGTTTTAAAACGTTATTTAATTAAATTCTGTTAACAAAAACTGTATTAATAAACAAACAGCAGTTACACATTGTTCAACCATATTTATCAAATTACTTATTAATTTTAAACTGACACCTTAGAACATTAATCGGCGAGAATTTCTTTGTTTATAAATGTAACTCAATAACTCTATCATTGTATTTGTGATGTATTATAAAAATTCAAAGGAGTATATGCAAGTACAAATGAGTAGATTCATAATTACGCAATGAGCATTATCTGTAATTTTATAATTAATTATATGTACAGCAACTTTGGTTTTGCAGTGGCGTAATGAATCTAAAATAAGTAACTTTAACAGTGTCATTAAAAATCAAGGTCGGTTATCAAGATGCCAAATATGATGAATGGAAAAATAATCAAAATTTTATAAATACCAACCGATATTAAGAAGAGGACAACGCTATGTTTAAAAAAGAATGAAAACACGACTGCTATCATTTGAAGACAACTTAAACAAGCGTTTCCCGCAGAACTCCACATTACCCCGATACTGATAAACGTCAAAAAATGTATGGAAATGTTGTAAGAAAAGCATAGACAAATGTGTAAAATAAATATTTTTGTAAATATTGTAAGATTTCGAAGATATATCTAAGTTAACGGCTCATTTAGCTTGATAGATTATGCCCAAAATGTAATCAGATCTGCACTATTATATATAAAATCATATGTAAAGTTTTATAAAAAATCTGAACGACGGTTTTCTGATATTTTATTTACAAGATATAGAGTAAAAATCAGATACATTGTAGGAAAAAAATCTATATTTATGAAGGAAATGTGCATCCCAAAGTAATTTGTAAAATCCAATTAAGCATTTCAGTAAATGTATCTAAGTGTTAAGCCATTATACGGACGCTACCTACTACACTACCTCAATACGTCGGATAAAACGAGGAATCGCACGTCAAAGACGAGTTGAAAATTCTCTCTCACAAAGCGAAAATGAAATTGCGTTTTGGAAAAAAATGGTTTAACCAAAAGCTATAGACAATTAAATTTCCCTCAACTTTTTTAAATAATTGATATTGGTGGAGTTATTGTTACAATAACAATAACTAGTGTCACGTGATTGGTATATCTCAGTAATTACGTCTTGGATCAAAAAATAGTTGAAACAAAAGTTGTGTATAATTAAATTACAAACAACTTATATTTCAGACAAAAATGTGTAAAATGAATATTTTTCTAAATATTTTAAAAATTTGAAAATATGTGTAGGTTAACATCCCCTAAATAGAAATAAAACAGAAGAGTTAAAAGGGGATGATGAGAAAATTTATTATACATTTTAATGATAAAATGAAAGAAATAAACTATAAGAAGAACAAATATATGGTGGCATATAAAAATGAAAAAGAAGAATCTTATACATTTTTTACCAATTATAGACTGATTGTGGGCAAAATAAGAAGGTCAGGGATAAAAAGAAATTAGAAATCAAATAGAGAATTTGGACAAATTATAAGCATTTAAAGTGAAGCGGTTGCAGTAATACGGCACATGAAAAGATTTGTTGAACAACGTTGGCCTTATCGGATGTAGCCTAAAAAAAAAGAAAACGAAGAGTCTCTTGAAAGTTAAGTTAAGCACACAGAGAATACGTTTGCCTTTATGCAAACCTTAAGTTTAATCCGTACAAATATTTACATCTACCAAATCATAATCATACCCGAAGTTAAAATCATTATTTTTATAGTTAAGAACTTTAGATGTTTAATAAACCTATAAACATTTCAAAACACTTTTAATACTCAAAATCAAAATTAGCTGCAAATGTTATTTCTTTGAGATTTTTTTATTTTTATTGTTATGGTTAAAATTAGAACACTTATTGGAAAAACCAGCGTCAGTAGCTATTTTTTTCAAACTAAATGTTAATTACACTGATGAACAAAATTATCGCACAACCATTGATTATAAACTTACAACACATAGGTAAATTTTAAAGAAATTAAAAAACTTAAAATACCTAACAAAATTGATTTTATTTATTGAGAAAAGAAAGAGATGGATTGTTTTTTTCCATGACGCCCAAACATTTTTTATGATAATAGCATTGATTATAAAGTTACTTGTAATAGTATGAAATTAATCATTAGTTATTCAGATCATTGGTAAATAATAACAAATAATCCCAAATTGAAATTTTAACAAGCTAAGTTGTAAGGAGCAAGATTTCATTGTCGAATACGTCTTTTGAGATGATCCCTAACATGTTCAATCACTTTAAAGTCAAGACTACATGCTGACTTGGAGAACCATAAGTGCTTGTATCTTTCTTCTCTAGAGAAAAGTGCGTCCATTGGAATATATTAAGCCCACTCTTACTTCATCAGTAAACAAGACTCTCTTCCAGTCATTCAAGTCTCAATCTACGTGTTCTCGATCAAACTGTAGCCTAGCTTGATTGTGAGCTATAGTTAAAAGAGGACCTATATTTTTATTGTTCTGGAAGAGATTGTAACATTACGCTCATTTAACAAGCGAGTTTTTAATCTCATTTCCAATGTTTTAAATCTTGCAAGCGTATAAAACAATCGTTCAGTTGATTTGTGGATCTTGGTAGGCCTTAACCTAGTCGCGTCTACGAAGACAATCTGCTTTTCTAAATCTCTGGCGACATCGACCAATGGTGGTACCAAGAACACCCAAGCATATACCCTTCTTTTATGTAACAAGGTAAAAATTTTCACTACATCATGTTTCCTTAAATTTCTTGCAAGAGGCGTACTCACATGAAAAACTAGCGACAGATTAGGAAAATCAGACCACACCAGTACTAGACTTGTTTATAACAGTGATGCAATAGTGTAAATATCACAAAATGTCATATATATATAAAGAAATGGAAACAAATAGTAGTTTGTTTGTATAAAAATAATTTCATTTAATCTTATAAATAAAAATACGTTCCAAGTTGGACCCTTGAACCTGACACCACATATTTAAGAAACAGACTCGCTTACTTATATCAAAATTAAATTATTGGTAATTTTGACTCATTTTGACTTTAAAAATACAATACTAAATAGGTATTGCATTTTTTGTTCTAAATAAACTTGTATGCAGACTTGTAATGGTTGAGCGTATCAAAGAGATTTTATTCAGACTAAAGTACTTGAAAGAAGTGAAAGTTATGAGTTATAAGTTAGTTCTTCTAAAGAAAAAGCTGTTTACAAAATATTTTGTGATCTTGTTTGTAATTCATAGAATAATTCATTTTTTAGAGAAGGTTTAAAATTTTCAGAATCTACGCATTTTAACAACACAAAAAAGATAAACCAGAATGGATAAAATATTTTCGATATCAATTTAAACAACACTGTATTGGCCGGTTGCACTAACACAACTTAAACATAAATGATGCTTAATGATAGAGTGTACAAGGAGTCTACCAGAAGGGCTCTAAAGGATTCGGCGAGTACTTTCGTTTTTGTCGAATAAGAGTAATATTAGTACTACAGCCATTCCATTTTAACGGGCGGGACATTTTGCATAAATGTTTGGGTTTTATTTTCAACTAGATGAAACTTCCGTCCTATCGGGCGGGACCAAGATAAAAAAAGAAAGCCCCCGTTGTAGACCCCCGCCACCCAGATCCACCTATTTGCCCCATATGCCCTATTCTAAGACCAGCCACATACTTGGCTTTGGCCTAACACCTATATTGGCCGAGTCTATAGAGAGACAAAGAAACAGACAAATTTTGAATCTTAGTATATAGATTTTCATAAAAGGTATTACTGCAAAACCTATAACTTAGCCACATTTGAAAAATTTCAAACAAGAAAAAAAATTATACAAATGAATAAAGGACGGGACACAAAAACCTTACATTTTTATTATTTTACTGAAGTTATAAAATTCTGCTAATTTAAAATGCACTAATCGCGACAATTATTTTTAATGTAGAAAGGGGTACATTGAAACATAGACACGCAATAATTAAGTAATGTGCAAAGCTTTTTAATTATTTTACTACTTGTTTGCGGATAACGGATGGGACATCACATCCTTTCCGATGAAATGTTGGAAAGAAATTCCATTCGGCATTGATAATTTTAAAATCTTCTTCCAAATACCATACGTTCGAAAGCGTAAATCTGTTTTTAAACTGTGCCACGCACCCATCAGAAAAAACAACTCAAAATATTTTTCTTGTACTGTTTTTATGTAACAATGGGTCTTAAAACTACCGACAGCAGCATTCAATTACATTTGATACTCAATCAGTTGAGGGCGACCACTAACACCGTTCCATTGCTTGAACTTGACCATGATATCTTCAGAAAAAAAATTGAATGTTACAGGAAGCAATGTATAATGTAGATCATATTTACATTGATCACAAATTCTGCAAATCGCAACAACCGGCATTTAGTAGATCTCTCCCAGTTTTAGAAAAAACTTCAATCTTTTTATGGATGGTTTTCAAAATATAATTAAAATTAGCGTGATGAGAACAGGACGTGCTTCGGGCGTAAATCGTAAAACTTGCTTATGTGTAGTTGTGAATCCTGATATTCATGTTTAAAAAGTGCAAAAGCTTGGTGTCTCGTTTTCTAGGTGCTAAGGGTACGAACACAACGAAGCTGTGATGGGTGATGATAGCATGGAGTTGTATAAGCTCTTATAGAATGAAACAATGCGTTTAAATGCGAGCGTTCATAACGAAGCTGCGATGACTGTTGCAATAAGCGCTTGTATAAGCGAACAGTTTTTAAACAATCGAAGTAACCATTATTCTACGAGCAGACTAGCTGTTCCTCGGCAGATACTGGTGTCCTATGACAGTTCTTCCACTTCTTTTCAAGCTTCCCTTCCACTTTTTTCAGTAAGTAGTTAAATGTTGATATGTCCATTCTCAAATACTGATAAAAGCGATCGGGATACCGGCAGACGTCTTTGAACAAGTGATGATACTCACCCAACATCTTTCTTTTATTCAGTGGATGCACTTGATATCGTTTTGTACCATGAACTGAATGTTTCAAAATAAACCACTTCGTTGCAGCCGAAGCAAAGTATTCGTCTTCACTGTCCGACATTTTCGGGACAACTGTACAGCTTCGTTGTGCACACCTACAATCGCTTATATTCTTTACTCTACTCTATCATCTCAGCTATCATCACTCATCACAGCTTCGTTGTGTTCGTACCCTAATACTATCTCTAGAGTAGAATTACTTTGTTTGCATCGCCAATTTTTTTACTATAGTTATTTGTAGGACTTGTCGGCAAAGCACGTTTTGCTTTATATAAAGCCTTGGCTAATGTCTGCCGACATTTTATATTTACCCAAGTTAGAACCAGTGGTTGCGCCTTTTCATTTAAAATATCCTTTATCTTTTGCCTATATTTTTTCTTTCTCTCAGCTTTTTTCTTCCTTTTTTCGCAAGAAGAAACGCATTTTAAAGCAATCTTTGTCTTTCTTGAAGCATCTTTTTGAAGAGGCTGGTTTTTCAGGTGCTCATTACCTGAAATAACGGACGGGACATTTGATTTTTGGTAATATTTTAACATGCCGACAAGATATATTCTAGTCGTTGTCATAATTTAATGCACTGGGTTATAAGAATAGTGTCGGTTTTGTTTAACTACAATGTAGGAAATAAGGACAACAGTTAAAGTGTTTGCAATTTAGCAAGATAAAAAGCTAGAATTATTTATAAATTTACTTACTGATCAACACTTTGTTAACTTGCAAGAACTAGAAAACAAACACTCTTCAAAAATTATTAAGTGACAGATCAGTTGTCAAAGACTTAATGCCATGGCTTTCTAAACACAACACACATGTTAATTTCACAATCAATTACTTCAATTTAAATGATTACATTACCCATTATACATCCGCAATAAAAAAGAAAACGCTTGTGCCATAAAACACCTTAAATATAAACATTTTTGAATAGTTTAAAAAAAATTAACATTAATTAAATTACTTTGAAAATATGTAGGCTAGGTTACTTTGTTTGTGGAATGTTTGTATACTGGCAGGACTTAAAGTACTACCATTCGATTCATTAACTTTAGCATTTTATTTCAGTCCTGTACCTAAATTCGTTCGAATGTTATGACAAGTACATGATTGAATAACATTAGTGCAATTTTGATACGCGTTGGTGCACGTGTGACCGTGCCGACCGTGTATTTTGATGGAAAAATAACAGTTTTTTCTTATTCGGAGACCAGTGTCGGAGTGAAAAGCGAAGAAAACGGCAGAGTAAGAGTTCAGTTCAAATACATAATTTGCAACATGGTTAAAAAAATACAACACAAATCAAGCTACAGATGCAGTACCACGAAATGTAATGTGTTCTCCAACTACAGGATGAATATTCAAAACAGAATTCCTGCATAATTATTTTTGGAAAATTTGAACTTTTTTTAAGTTAATAGCGTTTTTTGAGTTTATTCTAAAGAACAAAATAAGTTTTTCCGTGCCCAGGGTGTCTACGCCACTGATATTCGCTGAAAAATTGACAGGAAAAGTTTTCTTTTATTTGTTAAAACGCATTCCTAGCATATTTTTTAACGTACTGCTAGAAGGACGTCAATGTACTCACTCACTTTACGTGCGCCCTGTGGTTCTGCTAGGCAGGATAACCCCTCATGTACAAAAGTCCTTCAGGAAGTGTTTCCAGCAGGACAACTGCTTGTACACTCTATCATTAAAAACTGAAATGCAATTGTTAAAAACACACCAACGATTATTTTTTAAGCGTAGTTAGTGCAACTGGTCATGTATGAAATAACAATTGTATAAGTGAATCCTTAAAAAACTGCACGTACAAGAAATCATATATTCTGTATAATGAAGAACAAATAATAGACGGAAGAAGCAGAAAGGAAGGCAGACATTGGGATACTTCCAATCAGATTATCCAAGATATTGGAGGTACATCATGTTAGGAAGGGGAGAAGCGTATGAGAGAGAACAGAGAACCACCGGAGAATGTGTTTTCATGATGTTTTTAAAATGTTATTGATTCGTAGTAATGTTTATTGTTTTAATTTAAAAATTTGTTCCGCATGAAGAAAAACTATTACGCAAAATAAAAAAATAACGTATATACAGGGTGTTTCATTAATCAGTACAGAAAATGAAACTGGAGATTCCTTGCAAAATTTAAAGGGGGTTTAACATAAAAAAATTTCCTTAAAGCCTCCCTGAAGAGTTAGACAATCTGTAGCAATGCTAGGTAGCGTTAACGGAAATTTGTTCAAAAGAATAAGAGCCTGTATTCAAGAAAATGGTGCCCATTTTGAACACTCTCTGAAATAATATTGTTAATTTAAATTAAAAATGATAGTTAATAATAATATTGTTATTTATGTCAAACTTGCATACGCAACTTATTAATTAAAAATTCTGCAAGTTCGCTTAATTTATTTTTTGGTGAAAAAGTATTGAGTTTACGTGAAATTTTAAGAGACAAAAAGTTTTTAATTGAATTGGCCCTCCAAAATCTGAATTTTAAAATTGAAAAAAAAATTAGTTAAAAAGTTCTGGTAAAAAAACTCTAAGGGGTAGTAAGACTCACCCCCTTGCAGAGAACAAGGGTGAATAAAATTATGAAATTATGGAGGCTTCTTGGTAGTAGTATTTGAATGTTTAGATTTCTTTTTTTTATTTCAAGTCATTTCAGAAAAAAATCGATTAATGTGAATTTTTACACATCTTTAAGGGGCTGTAACTCTTCAGGGAGGCTTTAAGGAAATTTTTTTTTGTTAAACCCCCTTTAAATTTTGCAAGGAATCTCAGTTTCATTTTCTGTACTGATTAATGAAACACCCTGTATAATCGCACATCGTAAAATTATTCATTTTAATTTATCTTGTTTACGACCCACAAATATAAATTACTGATAATAATTAACAAGTTTAATACACTTTTTTAAATTCCTCTCAAATAGAAAAATCTTCAATGTTCTAATTAATTTGAGAAAGTATGAGAAGAATATAATGATGAATAATTAAAATTAGTTTTACTATTAACACACTAGCCAAGTTTCCACAAGTTTTATTTAATACAATTTAATTATTTGTATCATTATTGAAGCATTGCTTAACTTCAAGGTTGCTTACTTTAGCATTATAATTATGGAGTACTTATCGTACAAATTTTATTTAAATAAAACATTTTTTTTTAAATTACCTTTCCGTTTGTGTTTTCGTTACTCATTATTTCACTTGCACTTAGTTATTTAAAGGTTTATTTTTATTATATTATAAAAACAAACTAAACACATTGTCTTAGGCAAACAAAATAGAAATGTTTAAACAATTATTCAAAAGAGGATCATGAACTTCTGGTAGCGCGAATCACAATTTAACAGTTTGCCGAGCGGAGTGTGTTTGTAGGTTGTCAGAATGAACGATTCCCCCTCTAAATCGTTACCTTTGCTTTTACATTTTATTAAATATCCAATCCTAATTAAATTATTAACAAAGTTACTTAAGTAACGGAGCGACCGTAATTTTTTTAAACTAACAATCGTTCGGTATGTAATAGTTCCGGCCGTTAATTAAAATAATTATGTAAATGAATTCGATTTATTACTTTTTTACGGTACTATTTGTTATAAATGTGCTGAAATTTACCTTACAACCTTTTGTTAAAGAAAGTTGTTTGTATACACACATTTGGTATAAATATAATTAAATTTTTAAAATGGTTTAACGTTGTCTAATTCTGTTACGATCGCATTATGTAAACTTTTGTTTAACAGATTTAAAGAGAATTGTTGTAAATATTTAAGTAAAGTCTATTCTTTATGTTTGACAAACAGATGTACAAATTGTATTGATTGAGAAATAGTTTTATTTTGTGCTTGGTTTGGAAATCAAAAGGTGGGAACAAAAAAATTTTTTGGTAAAGAATTAAAGAAATAAGATAAATGATAACATCAACCTAAAGATAATTAAATTATTATTATTATTATTATTATTTTCTTTCATATTAGTGGTAATTGTGCTGAAATTAAAATACCATTAAATATTCCAAAAAACGACGACAAACAACCAAAACACTTCTTGTAAAAAGATGATGTTTTAACAGATTCTTTGCTAACTCAATTTATTATTTCTCAATTAGTGAACCCTTCCAAATATATTTTTCAATATTTTGATATTACTTAAAAGTTCAACAAGAAGGTCTAATCATTCATTGACCCGTACACCTGTGAGAATGAATTGAAATTGCATAGTAAGAATTCAAACTAAAATTCAGGCTACAACTAATTGACTTTTTTGTAATTATACAAATTAAATGGAATTATGTTGATTAACCTGTATTTTTCTTTCTTTAATTTCTTTTTTTTTTTGGTGCTGGGGAGTTATGCGACGATTTCCAAGTTGAAAATTTTAACACCTCTTTTTTTCACATAGTTAATAGTACGTTATAATGAACCAAAAAAAAATTTATGTCCGATGGATAACCGGCCGTCCGTCCGTATGTAAACAAGATATCAAGAAATTCACCCATCCGATTTTTATGAAACTTTGTATGTCACAGATCTCATTAGATTTTAGGCATAATTTATGTACCCAATGGAGCCGATAACCTACAGAGATTTTCGAATTTTTAAAATATTTAGAAAAATATTCATTTTACACATTTTTGTTTCAAATAAAAGTTGTTTATAATTTAATTATACACATTTTTCTTAAACTATTTTTTGATTCGATAAGGAATTACTGAAATATAACAATCACGTGACTAATATCAATTTTACAAAAAAAGTTGAAAAAAAAAAAACATTTTTTCTAAAACGCAATTTTATTTTTGCTTATCAGCCGATGTGGAGTTCTGCGATAAACGCTTGTTTTTATATTCCTCGAATTTCTTCAATTATTAAGAATTGTATCATATTTATTGCGAAAGGTTTCTTGTTAAATTATATAAAACGGTATAATTCTTCAAATACAGTAAAACACTAAACTATTTCAATTCGTTTGTTTTTCAATATGGTGCAGTTTAGAACAAGGCCAAAAGTTACGTTAGTGGCTACGTTGTAAGTCTCTTTGTACGATGTCAAAGTATATTAAAGCAATCATTGATAATCGAACTTTGATCATAAAAATAATCAACATTATTATTATCTTGAAGTGAGAATTCTAAGGGTCCATATTTATTAAAACAATTAGATAAACTTACGTTTGAACTGAAAATTGTAAGTGAAATATTTAAATTTTTAAGTGCAATCGGTGCAATCAAATTTATTATTTGAATTGTTTGTAAAGGTTTTGGCGACTTTTGTTAATCAAGGATGTTTTGAAAAATGTTCGCAAAAATGTTACCCAAAAAAATCTCACCAATTTTTAATTTTTAATTTAATGCTCCATATCGAATGCAGTTTTCTGAGCTGAGTTTTTAAAAACAATAAGTTTTGCGACACCTAGTGCGACTCGTGTTAACAATCACGTACGTAAATGCATTCGCATTAAGCAACATGTCGACAGATATGTAGAAGCAGTTTAATAAGTGGATACTTGGATAATTATAGCCAACTAAGTGTTAGCTAAAATAAAAATCTCGAATCGCCTGCTGTAAGTTTGCAAGAGGAAGAGGTTGTACAATAGCAAACAAACACAGACAGATGTTTCGTCCTTTTGGGACTCTTCAAGAGTGAGAGAACTAGAATGTTAGTTCACTACTGTACAAATGCGTGCCGTGTCAACTATATTCCCTACTGAAGGCCACATCATATTTTTAAAAACAAAAAAAAATAAACTAAAAAAAGCGGCAGTAGGTACGTTAACGAGTCCATTTTGATTCATAGAATGGAATAACCAAGCCAGATTCTAGATTAAAAAAAGTCAGACTTCTTCTGATCTAGAATCTAGATTGGTTCATTACCTGACTTTTGGTTGACTATCTTTAACTGCTCGTGTATTTGCTTCAAGTTTTTCTTCCAGATAAAGTCCCATACGCTAGTAGAGAAAACGTTGACAAACTATGGTTACCATTTCGACTAAGTCCAAGTTTGGAATACGTTTTTGTAGCAATAAAGACTACTTCCGTAGAAACCCCATTGTTTACGGCTATTTGAAGTCGCTTGTATTAACAAAAAATTATTATAGTGCGACACCCATTAAATTGCAGAACCGATTTAATGATTATTTGAAAAAATATGTTTTGCCATTATTTTTAACAAACAAAAGATCACAGAAGCGTTTCGCAAAAGTTAAAAAGAAAACCTTTTTCGTAGAAAAAAGCAAGCATTAGTGGAAAACTAAAAGATAAATATCTTTAAATTGCTAAAATCTTAAAAAATATTAACTTGCATACAAAAGTACAAGAGACAAAAAGTGATCAACATTTTTAATTCGTATTTTGTCAGTATTCGAATGGAATGGAAAAAATGTATTTTTTAAGCAAACCCAAAAAACGAATTTATTCAGCAAAATGTTGGCATTAACATTATACAGTGCGTTCATAATGAAAGGAATTAATTTGGTAAATCGAAACTAATATATTGTAACGAATCTTATTGTTGTTTTTGTTCCGCATTCACAATCGCGCGACAAGTAGGGGAGCGTGGGGGAATGACGACCATCTAAGCAAAATTGTTCGTAATTTCAAAATCTTTTTACTTTTACTTTGCATGACATGCATTTAATTCGTTGTTAAGTTTTTTTCTATATTTGCCTATAAATCTCATAAAAGGTTTACGTTTTTAAGAAAAAATTCAAACTTTATATATGCCTTTGGTTGTGATTACCCGCATGTATGGGGTAATTACGACCAAGGTGTAGGTAGTTACAAACACAATACAAATTTACTTAAAATACTTTTTATTAATAGGTAACATGAAACCAAAATAAACAAATTATCAAAAATTAAAATTTAAACGTCGAACATTTGGTTTTGGCCATGAGCAGAAGTCACAGCAGTAGTTTGTTGGTGAGTTAGCACCACTACATTCGCGATGAGCCCAACGACCGCAACTTCTGCATCGGTACCATGTTTCAGTTTTGCCATATTCTTCACACACTAAGCATGGTACCTCATCATTATCTTCCATGTCATCAAGGCTATCATCATCAACAAGTTGGTTTTCGTCAAAATCTTCTGATTCTGATGAATCAAAGGATTCTCTTCTGACTTTCTTCGGTTTGGTGTATGCCTTCGTTTTAGCTTCTTTCGCAGTTCTTTTGGATTGTCTCTTTGTCTTTCTATCTTCTTTATCAAGTAATACTTGCTTCATGGGAGTTGCAGTTAGAATTTCTGAATGCTGTTTTCGACGAAGAATTTTGCAGAGTTTTTGGACGTTGACGGTGTTGGTAGTGAGAGATATCTTGAAATGAGGCCGACGTGGAAGGTACTGCTGGGTCTTCAACTGGTATGGGTGCTGTTGTATTTAAATGAATGTCATTAATGTTATTTTTGTTAGGATTTTCTTGATCCTGTTCCAGCAACACATCAGCTGGAAGGAAGTCTTCTTCACCAAACACACCAGGTTTTATTGGATGGATACCTGTTGCCTTAAATCCCGAAACAGCCTTTTCAATTGTTGCCACATTGGAGTAGGCCCGATTAAATAATAATGCCATGTCGTAGTGTGTAATTTTTGAAACTTATTAGATTTAAGAAATAAATCGCATTCCTTTTGAATGCTTTTTAAAAGGTCCAAAAATGTTACGTCCAAAGGTTGGACCCTGTGGGACGTATGAGGAGGAATTGATAACATTATGATGCCATTAGTTTTGCAATAATCATATATCTGAATTGAGATATGGCTACAGTGATTGTCAAGAATCAGCAAAACTGGTTCTTCAGCAGTAGGCTTCACTTGGCTGCTAAAATGTTGAAGCCATCGTAGAAAGAGGGTTTCATTACTCCAACCATTCTTTGAGACGCCGTAAATAGCATCTGCTGGACCATCTTTCTGCAAATGTGGTGACATTCGCTGTCTGGGGAAAACAAACATAGGGGGGGATATACCTCCCTGATGCTGACATAGCACAAATTATGGTAACAGTTTTCCCTTTCTCCACTTGTTACCGCACCAATTCTTTTTTGACCTCTTTCTGCTAATATATTTTCAGGTTGCTGCACATTGGAGATTCCGGTCTCATCAACATTAAAAATTTTTCCGGGTTGAAATTTCCATTTTGCCATTAATATTTCAAGGCGTTCAAAAAAGGCTCACCTCTAACCTATTAAAAGCAGTCACTCTATTAAGACTAGTTCCTTCAGGTTTGCGTTTACTAATGGTAGGATTTCTGGTCATAAAATTATAATACCATTCTCTTCCCGCAATCTGAGAGGTTCTATTGAAGTTATGGCTAATCTTATTTTTTCTGCGTATTGAAATGCTGCCTGACGCAGTTCTCTAGGAGTTAACCCATAAAACAGTTTAGCTAACATCTTTAGATGATCAGCGATTTCCTTCTCTTGTTCATCAGAAAAAATTGATTTTCGCCCCATTCTTGGCTTTGCTGTATTATTTTCTCTTTTCCGCAATCTGGTTTGTAAAGAGCCATAAGGTATGCCAAACCTTCTAGCTGCAGAACGGATTTGTGTGCCAGATTGTACAGCAGCAATAGCCTGTTCTAGATTCTCTTGAGTCCATTGCGCTTTTTGGGTCTTACGCGTGTAGTGACGGGGCATCCTGGAAATCAAAAATGAAAAACAAACCTAGTGATAATAGTACTATGATGCTAATGCTGTAGGGTAATTGCGACCAATACGGTCGCCATTGCCCAACGCATTTAGTTGCAATTACCCGCAGTCACATGTAAACTATTTCTTGTAGTTAGAATTTTCCATTAAAAGAATTGAAAAGTTTTATTCTATAATTCGTAAAATACATTGTTTACATACCTTTAATATAACTTCTCATCAATAAAACACTTGTACTTTTGTTTCAATGCCTTCGGCGATTCAGTAAGAAAATTAGAAGCACTAACATCAACACACCAACCGATTTTTTTGTAGTAGTATTACAGTTACCAATATCGTAAAACCATATCCGTCCATTTTATTTTTAAATCGCTATTTTTGGACATACATGCCGGAAATTATAAAAAATTCGCAGTTTTCAGGAAGGTTTCATCTCATTTTATTAATTTCAATAAAACACTATAAAACAGTTAACACAATTGCGGCAAAACCCTATTTTACATATTTATTAGAATAGTTCTTCAAACAAGCACAAACATAAAATTAGTATAATTTTGTTAATTCATACCAACAATCCTTTACATAAATGTTCAAATAACTACTCCTTGATTGAAGTTAAAGTATTACATGTTCTGATCTATATTATTTCAATCATCAACTCCACTCCTTCCAATCTATTTGTTAGAAAACGTTTTATTAAAAAAACTCACGAACAGTACTCTTTGTGCAGTGCGGAGGTGCTCCATTCTGTTGACATCAAATTAGATCACTCGGTAAATCTAGAATTATACGAGTAGAAAGCAGAAGAGCTAAAGCAGGATTAAGGTCAAATTAAACAAAAATCCAAATAGCGTTCTCCAGTAAGCGTTTCTTCAAATAAGTAAGGTCAAAAAATTTGAGTATCCACAATTTCTGTAGATGCTACGAGTGCGCTTCTTGAGCAAAATACGAATTTTCCGTTTCCGAATATCTGTAATAATAAAAAGGCCCTTTTGTAAAACACAATGTTTTGAATTAAATCTAAGAAGTTATTGCCCATTTCAAGTAGCTGGCCACAGAATTAAGTTCATTGTTCAAACACGTCTTCTGACAAGTTATGCTCTACATACACTGTACGGGCTGAATTTTTGTTTTCTGTATCTATTAGATGATGATTTGCTTTCGTTTCACTCAATATCTTCAAGTACCTACATACGTTAAAGTCTAATGAATAAATTGATGGATGGATAAATCTCTAACGTGACCAAATTCTTTAAATTTTCATCCAATAAATAGTAGATTGATTAATTTGTGATCGATCATAATGTGTTCCATTAAGTAAATTACAAACCTCTTGTTGAGTACGAATTCAATCTTTGTAACCAATCATCGTTAGTTCATCTATTCGTTCTTCTTCCATCAAGCGCATTTTTGATAAGAAAGGTTATACAGGGTGGATTGATTTCGATGGGATTGCAGGGTATTTCGGTAACTATTACTGTTAGAGCGTGGAAACTGACAAATTCGCTTGTAATTCCGTAATTTTCTAAAAGAACCTCTATAAACTATATATTGTTGACGAAATAATTGCGTTAAGTTGTGCTTAGGATTTTATAATTAAAAGTTTGAATGAAGTACACCTTATCCTAAGGAAACCGTTTTACTTTTAATTGCTTTGTTTTCTTAATTGTAGAGACTTGATAATGACAATAATGTTTTTTGTCGAAACCTGTCGTCTCGTAAATAAATGTTTGAAATAAAATTTCCTTAGGATAAGGTGTACTTCAATCAGACTTTTTATTTATATATTGTTGTAAAGCTTACAAAATAAAAATTTTAATGAAGTCAAAGTCAACTATGATTTCCATTTAAAAAAACTAAGTTTATGTGGCATCTCAACTATTGGTAACCAAAGTTAAAAACTGACTATTCCATTTGATTCTACGCTAAAAACTGTATAAGAAATGTCTTTACACTTTTTTCTGAATTTTTATCAACAGATGAGATATGAAACCCTATCGAAATTTGGAAAAATTCAATTTTGGCCCCTGCATTAAAAATAAAAAAATATAGCAAATGTTTGTTTCGCTGTTTAATTTGTCTCAAAAAGTTAGTCTAATGCTACGTGAACAGTTTTGCTCTAACAGTAATAGTTACCGAAATACTCTGCAATTCCATCGAAATCGATCCACCCTGTACAATTTCATGAATTTAATTTAGTCCATTAATTAATTATATAATACTTCCTTGAATTAAAAGAAGGGTGTTTCGAATTTATTGCTTTGATTATGAACGCACTCTACATTATAAACTGTAATAATCAAGCATATTATTTTAGAAAATTTGTTCAAATTTAAGAAATACTGACCAAAAACAAAGAACAGTAAAAAATATAAATATTTTGAAAAAATCTGGTAAAACTTGCAATACCTTCCAAAAATCTTTTAAAAATATTACAAATTCATTAAAACCTTTAAAAATGATATCATATTTTTCATATTATTATCTTTATTACTAATTATCCAAATTTAATATTGATGAATTTTACAATATCTTCAAAATTCATGTCAACTCCATTATTCTTAGCTTTCTCAGATCTGAAGTTTTCATACTTTATTTAAAAAATTTTTGCAATTACATTTTTCTTCTCAAATGCAATGCAAAGTTTGCAGCATCAGTTGTTCCTATTGGAAAAAATTTATTCTAACACATTACTGCGTCTGTTGTATGAAGATGACAAAGATCGAATTTTTTCCAAACCAAGCATTGAATTTGTTGATCTCGCGCTCTTGGGATCAGCGCCAAAAATTAAAAGTTTTAATTAGTTACCTAGTTTTTTTGTGAAAATCTTCTCGTAAGCATGACTGGTAAATCTTAACATTGTTTTCAATAAACATTTGTCTAAAATTCAAGAACTCAATTTTTGTATTTAAAAAAAAAACGTAAAATTATTTATATTTTAAGGATTTTACCAAATTTCACGATTTTCTATTTTAGTTTATCAAAAATAGAAGAAAACTTATAAACGATACAATAATTACAAACGATTCGACTTAAATTCATTTTTTAAAAAAATGTTTTCCTTTCAAATTAGGACTCAAAATCAGCAAAAAACGCAAACATTAGGTACGTGAAGAAATTTAAGGGCTATATTATTCCCTTTTATTTATGGTCCGTCATGTGTAAAGTACGACATTAAGTAAGTTGCTGTAGTTGTTAGATCTATTTTCCATAGAAGCTATTTCAATTTAAGTTATGCTATTGATATTATACATACATCAATACATCACTCAATTAAGTTTCTGTTTAGAAATGACATAAATTTCGGATAAATTTGTAAATGTAACTAAACCAGAGACAAGACTCATTTAGTGTAGCTGAAATACCCATATCTAAAAGAGTTGACCAATTCAGTTGGATAAAAGAATGCACATTTAGTGACCTTGCCACTCTTATGTCAAAGTTGAAAAATGCTTTCAGTAATTTGAATATTTAGTTGACCAAAAAGAGTTTCTCTGAACCCTTGACTGATGAAATATATTTATTGGCACCTTTGAACCATTTGTTAGCCATCATTCTGTTGTAAACAGCATATTATACATATACTATTTATTTATAAGGTACGTGTTATGTATAGCGCCCTCAGAAGATCAGAATAAACTATAGGTGCTGTTGACAAAGCGTACCGACAAGACTCATTGGACAATGAATGTTCCAAGTAAAGAAAAACTAATTTTTACTCCCTTTTTGTATATTGGCTCGTACTGAAACTTCACCGTATGAGATGTTGACATGATATCTCCTCTCGTTGTACAAATTACTATTCTGTAATATCCGTACAATATAAGCATTCCAACAGTGTGTTCAAGTCTAGTGTTGAAGTTTTTAGTCCCAACAAGTAAGTAAACAAGAGAACCATACTTGTAGAATGTAGGAAAAGAGCTCATCTCCAACTGAAGCACATCTAGCACTTTTCCTCAACAACGGCCAACGATCATCAAACGAAAACTCGGTCAATGATGGATACAAAACTTGCTATAGATGTTACTTGAACTGCATGAAGGCTGTATATAAGAAAATACTACAATATTTTAAAACCCCATAACAGTGATCTCAGTAATAACCAAAGTAAACAAATTCATTCTGTCACAAAAACAACACATCCAAAGAGTTGTCCCTAATAATGGGTGTACAAATTCATGATTCGACTTATCCTAAAAGACTTCTCTCAATGAACATGTGTATAGTACAACCAGATGTTTAACCTGATGAGTACAATAAATACTATCAGAAGTCGCCTCAGTGGTGCAGTCAATGAGAAGTTTTAAGTTTATGACAAATCTTTGCTTGTAGATCAAAAGGCAAATACAAGGCATAACGAATTATACGAGCTTATTGCATTAAGCGATAAGAAAATGGTTTGATTTCAATTCCAGTCTTCAGAATAAGTTCAAGATAACCTACAATGAATGAACCTCCGTCGGCACCAATTAGTTCAAGGAGTTCAGAACGGAAAAAAAAAACATTAGTGTTGCGCCTGGTTAATTACAGAATACTTCAATCAAATACTGACACAGATTTAAGCGGAATCAGAGCTCCCTCAACGATACTAAAAGAATAAAGCATACATTTTTTTGGTAAGAAATGAACTTACATAACTTCTTGGAAATCGAACATATTTTCTATCTCAACAAATGAGTCTTAAAAATTATAAATCAATATTCTTGTGTTTGTTTTCTTCTTTCACAAATATTTATGTACTTAGTTCTATTTTAAGTACGCGAGGTAAAATGTTAAAATTATATCACGTTAGCGAGAACATTGTCTTAAACACTTCGATAAATTGATTTACCTCTCTGTAATCCTCGATAGAAATTATTTTCCGTATGTACAGAATTACAGATTCAAACATCGTTCAATTTTATTTAGAATTGTGTAATCTGAATTTAAATTCTTCGAGTTTGTTGTCATTCCTTAACTAAACAAAACAAACAGTTGTGAGAAGAATGATTTATTTATTATTTATTTATTTACATGCCCGATCAAAACGAACCGAAAAACTAACTAACAATAATAAAGATGTTCATTTCTAAATAATTAAAAATTTAATAAATCCGGAATTAAGTAACGTGTAACGTTGAAAATATTTCAAAACTTCTAAATCGTCAAGCATATCTGAAACGTTATGCAAAAAAGTCAATTTCCAATATTGCAATCGGAAGAAAAAGTAAGAAGTATTGACTTGAAAAAATCTAAGGATACGGAAATGTCGTAAGACATCCATCTATATGTACTCATCGTATATTAAGCAAGTTTATACTTGACCACTGTTGCTAAACAAAACAATCGTCGTTTTACAACAATTTATGAACTAAATAGTTAAAGTGTGAAGCCACTTTGCATCGTCTTTGCACGTGGTATACACGTACGTTATATAACTTTCTGTTTTTTTAGAAAAGCAAACGCGTCGGTTGTAAATCTGGAAAATCTGAACCTTCGAATTTTTATTCGTTAATTTTTTAGATCGAAGGTTATTTGCCCGTGACACCGAATTTTTTCACTCGACTTATAAACCGCATATTAAACACAAAGAACAAAAATGAACTTGAACTTCATTGTGCTTTTGTTTGAAAAATTTCTTCATTCTACATTACAAATTACATAATAGAATTGCGACTTTCTTAAGGAGAAATCAGCGCATATGCAGATAATTATAAGAAGTACCATCACACGTTCATCAAGGTACATATACATACGTATAATATTTTTTTAAAGAAAGTTGCGTTAACCTATATACGAAACAAACCGCAACACAATCTCGACTTTTTATTTCTTGTTGTGTAATTATGATACGTGCGTTTTCTTTCAATGAAACGTTTTAAAAAATTAAACCAAAAGAAAAAATTGAAATGCTAAGAACTGGTTAAAGAGACAACGAAATCGTTCACAAATTTATTTAGATTTATTAAATTATTGAAAACAATTCTCACGTAATATTTTAATAAAATAGGAACGTGGAACTTCAAATATTATAATAGAATTTATTTTTATTACATGAGAATCAAAAATCGTCAATAAATTTATTAAAATTAAACAATTATTTAAATTTCCTTAGGATCTCTTGCAGAAAATTGTCTGAATAGAACACGAAAAATCCATTTTAGGTAGAGCATGAGTAATAATCAGAAAGCACTTTTTGTCTGCCTATTCGTTGATGAAAAACAATAAAGCGAATAATTAATAGAATTTGATGGTAGATAGAGATATTAAGACACGGTAATGTAAGGTATTTTTTATGTACAGTTACCTTTTTATCTCTCTATTTTTAGAATAAAAATTAGAGTATCTCAAAACTTAATTTTTTTATAAATAAAATGTGGTTAATGGAGAAGACAAATTAAGACAAAATTTTTTTTCATATAAGGGTGTCTATGCTTCTGAATGTTAGTTCATTAGGAATAATACAAAAAAAGGTAAATAAGATTTTGACTGGGGATTTTATTTGGAAATGGAGGATTTTTTTGGAGAGTAATAACAGTAGTAATACGAATAATATAAGGTTTTATTTTATGTAGTGTGTCCGTTTTTATTGTGAAGAAGATTTCGAAATAAAGAATTAAATATAATGGCAGGTAAAGGAATTTTAAGAAAGCCTGTCTAAGTCTGTTCATTTTATTGTTAAAGAAACTACTGTTGCCTGTTTCGCGCTAATCTCAGAAAAAATTGAATTAACTTTAATGAGGCTATATGTAGATATAGGAATTCAGAGAGTAACTTAAATTTTTTTTTTTAAATTTTGGCTATTATTTTAATTGTATTTTTATTTGTCGGGGACAATCTCTACAACGGACTAATAAATTTTGGTGGTACTTTAAAACTTTCAGGACTTTTAAAGGAGTAATCTAAGTTATTTTTCTTGTCTGTTATAGCTTAGAAACTTTAGGTAAAAAACCAGGACCAAATTCTGTAAAGCTGGGCACAAACGACCTACTTCATGTACTGAAGAACTTTACAAAAGGCCTGAATTAAATTATCATGTGCCGGGTTCAGTGATTTCAAGGTATCAAAAGTATTGAACGCTCAAGAATTCCCGAAAAGTACTACTTAGTATTTGTATTACCAGAAATACATCATTTCCCCCGCAATGTAGAGCGTCCCATAGATACAAGCAGTAGATTCTCTATACGTGTTAGCGTTTCCTTCAGTTACCGATAGATGCGGTTTTGCGTTGGCTTTCCAGTTTCGTTATTGATTGAATATCGCGATTATAGTGTCGAGATGGATATCGATTCAGAATCGATTATATTTCATCAAAGACGGCTGCGCGCTGTAATACCGGAAATAGTGTTACCACGCGACGGAACAACGCAATAATTTAAAAATAGGCTTTTTAAAGTTTTTAATATTTCATTTGTATAAATATTACTAGGATATACTATTCAGTTTGTTTGAATTAATCTTTAATTTTAAATTGAGTGTTAGGTGTGAAAAAAAACAGGAAACTAAAATGTTATAATAATGTAACACGTATCGCCACCTATCGGCAACTTCGGGAAGTTTATATGCAAATATAGAATCATTTGGGCCTTATACATTCCTGGGGAGATAATGTATTTCTGGTATTACTCACAAATTTCTAGTTCAATTTTGGTCAATGGGGTCAAATTAAACAGGAATTAACAGAGCATAATTTAATATCGAGCTTCCTAGTGCAGTTATCACAAGAATATCTAAAACAAACCTCACTGAGCCTTAAATGAGCTTTCAATTCGTTACAGACATTTAAACGGAAGCGCCACGAGTAATCGGGATTCCAACGGTTTTTCTTGTGCTTTTTTTTCTCAGCACAACATTAAAGAGGGATTGGCAGGACATCATTTGAAGTTCTTAATGAAGTATTTTCATAATATCATGTTTGACCAGAAGCTCCAAAAGAGCTTGCAAAATTCAAATGTGAACATTATTTTTTAATGATATCAAGCATAGGTACTACTGCAGTTATCACAAAAATGGCTGAAACACATTATATTGGGCGTTAAATAAACATTCAAATGGTAGTATACCAGTCCTAAAATAACGACCGTAAATAAAACTTTACGGAGACTTTCAGAAAACGTTAGAGTATCAGATCCGGGCGTTCGTAAAATATTACTGATGACTAAAATTCTTTAAATGTTTTGTTGGGTGTGATGTGTTGGAAAATACAAAAACTACCGTACCATAATATTTTTTAACCGCAATATCTATAGAAAGGATCTATATAGCAAATATTCCATCGATTTAAAACTTTGTCAAGAGTTGACTTAAGATGACTATAACTCAGAATAGAAATTTGCAAAATAGTAATGCACCGAATAAATCAGAATAGTAAATCTCATACTTTATTATTCTGATTACAGAAATCCGCCTTTGATCAAAATATCCTCATTTTTAGACATACCGTAGTCCCCCTCTTTATTGACGGAATTTTAAGTTTGTGTCGCTTGTAGCATCCGACACCGGATGTATAAAGCTGCTGAAAGTGACAGTGAAAGACATCAAGCTCAAGCGATAGGCTGAGAGTTTAACAATCCTGCATCTTTTCACGACGGTGTCGCTGCCGCTGGAGGAGAATTGTTAAAAAGTGCAACAATAATATCTGTCGAGATTCTCTGAGTGCATCTCTCTTAATTTCGATCTTGTCGTTCTACCTTCACAACGGAACTGCTTGAAGACAACATTCATACGAACCCTATCGGCAGATAATTGTTATAAATTTGAAGGTAGTACATGCCCACTACCTTTGATTTAAACACGTTTTTTCTTAAATCGATTCTTTAGATATTATTTAGTATCGATAGACAGGATCCGTTTGATTTGCCTAGACTGGCTCGGACAACAATCTCTTCCCAAGCTCGTTTCTCGGAAGTGCAAAAATGAAGACGATTAAGATTACAAGTAACGCATTTTCTTATTTGAGGTAGTTTAACATCTTCAACATTAACTACTTTTGTCACCGGTAGCCGGTGCAGGCGAGAGCTCTCTTCCCTTCTTGCAAAACAATCTACAAAGTTTGAATTTTGGTATTATACATATTTACGGTTCTCGTAATAGGTACATATTTTTTCTTAGACGGTACTATAATCATATTTGTTATTACCTGGCAAGTAAAGAAGTGTAAAGGGTGTTATTGTATGTGGTCAAACTTCAGGATGTTGTTCATTACTCAATCTTAAAACAAAAAATACAGATTATTAAAAGTTTACATAAACATAGATCCGAAACATCTTTATTTTTATTATACTAGGCGTTACATTTTTTTTAAAAACGTGTTTTATTAATAAGTTGAATACCTCGGATGGTTTGCTGTCCTCGAGACCACTTAGTCCTAGGAACATTTAACCCCACGATCGCTTAGCCCCGCTTCGCCACATACTTAAAATAATACCCTGCCAATTTCTCTTTAGATAACGCCATTCTAGAGCTAATAGCACTAGCGGATTCCTTGCCATACCAGTTTTAGAAAACGACGTTGGAAGCCCAATTACCTGCGGCTTTTCCATTTAAATGTCTGTTACTATAATTGTCTTAGAAATCGAAAGGTACAAAATTAGATCATAAGCGCATTAAATGATGATGATCTCTTTAATTCGACGCCTTATTGAGCAAAATCGCTAGAGGTTTGCACGTAATATGAGTTCTAACGGTTTTCGGAAATTCTTCAGCGTTTCATTCTGGGATATACCTGGAAATCAATAAAGCAGGCACAAAAGAGTTTAAGACATTTGTCAATAAATCAAGTAGCCGTCTGTGCCAGTTTTCAGCTTTACATAAAACTCAAAATTTCTGCGCCATTACTCTCAGAAATGGATACAACAGAAGTTGTCTGCATACCTTTTTGTCCGCCCTATCTTTGAAAAAGCTGAATCGATTTAAAGACGAACCTTAGTCAGTCGTCTATGTAACTTTATTTTGAAAATCCCAACGATGTAGAATCCTACTTTTAACTAGTCTTATTTAAGTACATATTTATAATTATATGTTTATAAAAATATTGTTTAGATCTTAGACTTTTTTTCAGTTGTCAATAATTAGCTAGATACACACGAAAAGATTTATCTATCGATTTCAGCAATTTATCGTTATATTTGCCAAATTGGGTAGATAAAACTGCTAGTTAAGGAAACACGTAAATATGCCAAAAATGAAGGATTAATTGGAACAATAATTTTCAGCGATAATTTGATGCTTTGGCACAAACGCAGCGATTTAACTGACGATAAATCGGATAAAATAAAGCTGCTGTTGTTAAGCATCAGTAGAAGATTTGACCGTCCTAGGTAATTTTTGAAATCATCAAGTTTATGCTCTTGAAATTGCTTAAAGTAACGACATATGGATTATTATTTTAACTACTATTTAACCCATTTTGTACGATTCCTGTTGCTGTTATTCATTCTTCACAATCAAGTGCCAAAACACGCTTAAATAATTCGAATAACAATGTAACTGCAGCTAAACTAGGCACTTCTCATTGGAAGTTTAATCGGTCATATTTTTCAGAATTCCGAAAGATTCCCGATCAAAGATAAATTGACTATATTGAATCAAATAATCGTTTCAAACAACATACATGCACCAACTATTTACTCAATATATTCTAACAGAAATATTGGTACAATAAAACTTAATGTTAGTGGTTTGCTTTCGATTTAACTGTGCATCAACTTATCTAACGATAATTTGACCCAATTTATCGCATCGATATATCTTTCGCGTGTATCCAGCTATTAGAACCACTAATATGATTATCAATACAAAAGTCTCAATCAATAAGAGAAGAAACCATAAGTATTTTGATAGACCAAAACAAAATAGCAGAGAGGCTGATCCGTAGGTAACAGTTTCTATGAACGTTTGTACGTCTTAGTAGCTAGGTATGCGCAAAGTCATATTATGTAAATCTTAAAATAATTGTAAATCCGTTTCAGGATCACCAAAAAACAGAATTACAGGATTTCTCAAAACCACTCCTCTGTTCCTATAGTTAAGTCTTTTCCGTCACTGCATGATGCGGAAGATAAAAACAAACATAATAGTATTTTTCGGCGACTGAAATTGGTAGATAGAGGCTATCTACCTGTCATTTGACGTCAGAAAGTTAGGAAATAGTACCTATATTATTTTATAAGGTGGTTTTCGTGCTGAGGATGTTGAATGTCAGCCAAAGCACAATGAGCCACTTAAGCTCCGCATAGAATATACTATTTTTTCTTCAAATGCAAGGAAAAAGAAACAAAAACAGCCACATAAATCGTAAGGAATTTCTATACACAGCAAATCCCGTTTGCTTTGTAACATTGGGCGAGTTGAGTACAGTACGGTGGCTCGAAAGACGTTAGCCTGAAACCGTGGGTCCGAAACAGACGTTTGCTTGAAAAGGTGTCAAATTTCTAGTAGTATTTAACAAGTATATGCTCTATACTTCTATATGAAAACAACAAACGAATGTTACGTGAAGAAAAGTTTGTTTTTGAAAATGTTATAATGAACGTAATTTTTTTAAACAAAGAAACTGTAGTGACTGTAACCTACCAACCAACACCCTTCACCCACGATCACAGGAAACAACTTAAATTGTTTGTAAAAGTTTGTATGATTTTCGAGAAAATGTCTTAAAATTAATATTTTGAGGACCTCTGACTTTTTGGTCTAAAATCGCAAAACAACTACCTCGACTGGTTAAATTCTAACCTATCTTTTCAAGCAAACGTCTTTCGAGCTGACGTCTTTCGTCCAACGTCCTGTTTCGGGTGAGGTGAGTTATGATTTTCATTGTAAAAAGAACGTTAGGTGCTTCCAAAAAACTTGTAAGTTTTGCTATAATTTTAAGGAATTTATTTAACTAACAGTTACGTTTACAGTCCCGTATGTCATCAGATGAAGAAATGCAATGCACGCCTGCTTAGATTGTGGTGGCGCCAAAGGCCGTGGTAAACAATTTAGTGCCGACAAAATCGAGCACAGTTTAGACGTTTTCTTTCAAGCTTATCTACCTGATCCGATCGTTTTGAACTGAACTTGCACGTTCTTTCAAACAAATTCCCCCCACTGTGTTCCTAAGTGATCCAAATGAGAACCAACTGAACCTCATTTCTCGACGGATTTGTTTTGGTTTACTTTATAGGAGTGATCAACTGATTTGTTTGTCCTTTCAAACCAAGTTAGTGAACTGATCTGAACTAAAAGCCCAAGTGAACTCAAATGAACTGATTCAGCTTGAAAGAATACAACTTTTATCATGGAGTATATCAAAAACTGTGAATTAGTGTGAAGAGAAAGATATTTGTAATTATTCGGAAAATGTGCTATTGACATATTTTACTGATTTGATGAATGTAAAGAAAATGAAATGTTCGTCAATGTGGTCACACTACTCAAGAAGCAGAATGAAAGATATGTAACCTAAAAATCCAGGGTATTAACTAAGGACAGTTTTATCAATTTTTGGTGTGAAGCCACTGATGAAATTTATTTGGAGAAAAACGTAAATTATGATTTGTAGCTTATCAAAAAAATTTAAACTAATATTATGTTCAGTTCAGATTGTGCAAATATTTGGAGTATTTGGAGCATGTCGATGCGACTAATTGGTAAAAATGAAGGTTGACGACATCCAAGACGCAGGCGCTTTGATTCATGTAACCATTCGTAAATCCAAAACGAATTACAATTGTGGGAGAAAATGTGTTGAAACTTTAGCTGTTCGAACCGGAAAACCAAAAACAGCATAATTAACTTCCTTCAGATTTAATTGGAAATACATATGAGTTGGAGATCTACATCATCAAAACATTTTTGCATTTAGATTCTAATGATGGAATATGTTCATGTTTAGATGATTAACTTTTGGACTTATCCTGGGATTTTCTCGGCTCACTTTCCCCAGGTAGTCTAGGCAGAGGTAATTGTTGCTGATTTTAATACCAGAGACAACGATTTAGTAAAATTTCAAAAAGCAAACTTTAACAAAAATAAACTTCCTTAGCTTACGAGATAATTATTATCAATGTAAAAACTGCCAGATTTAACAAAATATATTCAGAGTTTGGACCGTGTCGAAATGGTAAACCATGTTGTCAAAGTTTCGTTTGTATCGTGAAGGTTTTCATCAAAACGAAGACTTGAAAAATTGCGATACTTAAAACAAAAAGCTCAAGGTAGGTAATCACTTATTCAATTTTATTTAAATATTCGCCCTAATGAAGCCCTTTACGACATCTAACGAAACGTGGATAGCCACGGCTACCATTTCAATATTTTCTTATCCCCCTGGTTTTACAAATACTTTGAGAGAGGAATCATCAGTTCTTATTATGTTCTTTATTTTATTATATTAACAAAGGGTAAAAAGTATCTCTCCGAATGACTTCCCTTCTATAATTAGAACCCACACAAAATCATCGATGTTGTTTAAACAAAACAAAAACTCAAAATAAATAAATTTCCTTAATTTATATGTTCCTCTCAGCCTCATTCAACAACGATGTGATTCCGCAATAAATATTGTGTTTTAGGGAAAAAAAAACAAAAGTTATAGACATGTTATAGACTGTTAAAACAATTATATTACAGCACTTATTTATTCAATGTATAATTAAATCATAAACAACTTTTATTCGAAAAAAAATGTGTAAAATGAATATGATTGTAAATCGAAAATCTATATAAGTTAACTGTCCTTTTGGTTTTATAAATAATACCCAAAATTTAATCACTATAAATAAGACCCATATGCAAAATTTTATAAAAAATTGACTGGCAGTTCTGTTCTTCTGGCATCTTATTTGTAAGAAGTGGAGTAAAAATCCGATATGTAGGAAAAATCTATACTTATGAAGGAAAAGTGCACCGCGAAGTAACGACCAACAATAGTTAAATGTATCTGTAAGCCCTTATACGAAAGCTACCTACTACCCTACGTCCGTCGGAACAAAACGAGGTATCCTTTTAAGACGAGCTGAAAATGTCCCCTCTCCCAAAGCGAAAATGAAATTTGAGTTTTAAAAAAAAAGTTCAAACTAAAGTTATAGACAATTAATTTTCCAACAACTTATAAACTGTATAAATGGTATTCATGGAGATATTGTTACAACAATTAGTGTCACATGATTGTTATGTCTCAGTAATTAGTTATCAGATCAAAAAATAGTTTAAACAAAAGTTGTATATAATTAAATTGCAAATAACTTTTTATTTGAAGCAAAAAATGTAAAAATAAATATTTTTCAAGATATTTAAAAAATTTGAAAATCTGTGATGTTTAACGATCTTTATGCCCAAAATCTAATCAGATCTGCACTATTATCAGTAAGGCCCATGTGTAAGTGTTATAAACATGGGACGGGTGGTTTTTGTTGATATCTTGTTTACATTCGTCGAAAAAGTAAGAAAAATGATTGTTAACATTTTCAGTTTGGAAACCGTCCCATCTTTTATTTATAAGATGTGAAGTAAACATTACAAAATTTAATTGTGCTTCATAAAAGATATGGGTACAATTACCTTTAAGCGATTAAGGTTAAACTGGTTAAGGAATTCAAAAAATTAACAAAAATGACTCGTAACATTTCAGCATAATATGTAATAAAAAAGGAGGCAATAAAACCAATAGAACAAAAGAAATCTAGAACTATTTAAAGTGTGGTTTTGCGGGTGAATGTCAAAAATAAAATTACCAGATGTAATGCAATTTTGAAATAGTAGAAGTATGTGGATATTTTGCTCTAAAAGTTATAGCAGAATCAGTTAAAAAAAAAAGATAATCTTCTTAAGCAAAACGCAGGATGAAAATAAAAGAAATCATACTAAACGTTTCTAAGAAAAATTAAGAGAATTATTTAAACTCTTTAAGAATTTATAAAATAGATAAGTCTGGAAATCCGGTTTCTATAATGTACAATAATTAATTTAAATAATAATTATAGACACTTAAAACCCCAAAAGAATTCCAGATGTTTAAAACAAAAATAAATGCCGATATGTTAAGAAACCATTCACTATTATTTCCAGTTTTTTCAATTAATGAGGTCAAAATATTAAAGTTTACGTATTTACCTATATACCAGTAATGTGGAATTATAAAGTGATCATTATTAATTGCAATGATTTTGAAATAACGCCCACCTTTCACTGCAATTAACCGACAATTTTTTCCCTTTAAAACTGATTACCTAATTAATAAAAATTCTGATTTCGTTGAGAATGTATACTAATTCATTAATATTACGTGGAAACGCTGATTAAATTAGGAAGTTAAAGTCGAAAGTTAACATCTACATATAATTAAATAACAAAACATAATGTTAAAATAAGAACCAATGCATAACTCCCCGATAATACAAATTATATTCAATTCCAGATACATTAAAAAAACAAACTGCACGAAGCAATCATGCTAATTAAATTTTCCTGTGATTCTTCAGAAACCGGTTGATTTACAGATAAGAAAAACGTTAATTCAAAATAAACTTATGTTTTTGTCTGCACAAGTATGACCTGTGAGTAGATAACCATTGTTCACATTTAAACAACGCATTAGTAAAAATATTATATCGAGAAAATTTTAATTGTCATCTAGTGATTATTTTTAAAACTGGTCCACTGGGAACCGACGATTGTTTATGGAAAAACTGTAGGAAAATTCTGAAAATTTGCGAACATACCAAAGTCAATGCGAGTCATTCAACCAAAATATTTTAAAGATGGCAGAACTTCCGGTTTTACCGGAGGTATGTATCAACTACCTTATTATAAATAGAACATCATATACAATATGTCCCCTAAGTTGGAATCATATGAAAAACTTTTTTATTATTAATTTTAGAAAAAAAAGTTATTCTTCATAAAAAGTTATGCATGTTCTAAAATCTAAAATACAGTCATCAAATATCAATTTTTTCAGTCGTATACGAGGTTTGTCAAAAAATATGAATTTTACTCAAGAGTAAAGTACCTTTAAATTTTACAATATCGGAAAATGTTATCAAAAAAAGTTAATCAGAAATAAAAACTACGTTCAAATATGCAATTACATCCATTTACATTAAAAATTAAGTTTATTTTGTTTTTAATAATATTTCTATTTTGAATGAACATTTATCTCTTGTGATTATTTATTATTATTTATGATAATTTGACTAAAATATTATAATATACTTTTACGATGCTGTGAGTCATTTTATTTCTACAGGGTGTTGAACTTTTATTTTTCAAAAATGTTCAATAAATATAATAATGTTATCAATGTAAATGGTTGCAATTGCATATTTAAACGTAGTTTTTAATTCTGCTCAACTTTTTAAATAACATTTTCCAATATTGTTAAATTTAAAGGTACTTTACTCTTAAGTAAAATTCATATTTTTGACAAACCTCGTACACGACTAAAAAAATTTGATATTTGATGACTGTATTTTAGAACATGCAGAACTTTTGATAAAGAATAACTTTTTTTCCTAAAATTAATAATAAAAAGTTTTTCATATAATTCCAACTTAGGGGGACATATTGTATATTACTGCATTTTTAGATCCTACGTATAATTAATTCTAGGCATATTTCATGTACAATGTCACATACCTCACCTCAATCGTTTCTGACTTATTTAAGGTTTCATGTCAAAATTGGCGTTTGCAAAAAACTAATTTGAATTATCAACTATTCAAAAACATTTTTTACTTGGTTTGTGTATTTTTTTATGTTAAGCTGGGTCCGTTTAAACAGTATTTGTGAAAAATTGTCAAAAAAAAATTATAAAGAGTGTTTGAAAATTGGTCTCAAAATAGTAATTTTGAAACTAGTCAAAGGTCAATTTTTTCAAATGGAACATATACCGATTTTTATAGTTTTATCTCATTCGTGGTCCAAAATAAGGCTAAGTTTGTACTTTAACCCATGTTTTGAAATTAGCGATTTCTTTTGAAACAAATTGTGGTCTTGAAAAAGGCCGATTGTTAAAATACAGAAGGCTATTTTAGTGTCTCCTAGATGTTCGAAATATCCCCTAAGAATTTCCGATTCATTCTTCTTAAGGTGTATATCGTACTCCTTGTTCATGTTGTTTAGTGTACATAGACAAAACTCGTCGCTCTTTGGGAACATGATCTTTGTGTTAGGTTAAAACACGGTTCGAAGTCTACCGTGGTTGAGCATCATTTCGATACTGGTTACAAAATAGATTTTGATAATTCCGCTTTGATTGCCAAATCTTCTTCTTTTTCACCTTTGTGGATTCCCATCGTTAGCCCCACCCCATCTCCTATTTCGAACCAATCAACGTCGAGGTTAAAGACCCGTGACGCTTCTCTTCTATATAATACCCAGGTATTTCCCTAATTACTCAGACTTCTTTCAGTCTAGGATCTGGCTTGGTTGACAAGTTGATTACCTGACTTTTAGTCGTCTACCTTAAACTTTCTTTTGTTTGTTTCAAGTTTCTCGCCTTGATGAAGCCCATTACGATAGATGGCGAAACGTTGGCAACTACGGTTACCTTTTCGACACGGTCAAATTCCGGAAGACGTTTTCGTTTTAACATCAAAAGCAAGTAATTGTTGAATTACACTTCAGTTAGTGACGGGAATGAACACTATTCGTTATTCAGATGAGCTGAGATTCTCACATCTAGTAGAGTTGTTCAATTCAGTTGCATAAAAGAAAGAACCTATTATTACATGTAAATATACGGGAAATGTCACTAGATAATAGTATATTATATTATAAGTGATAGAAATGATCATTATATGCGAGTGAGTGAATGAGTGACACTTCTCACGAGCTTTATAATGGCATTTCGATCACGTGTGATATACAACGTTCTATCTTACACGTACATTGTAAAATAAACCAAGAAATTCAAGTAAATATCCGCCTGTAACATTACCATGGTTCTATGTATCAGTTTTCGTAGTGACCTGTGGTTGCTATAGTTATGAAATAAACAGTCTCATTGTTTTCTCCAATTTTCTCAAAATTAATAAAAAGGAATTTCTTCCAAAAATATCCAATTAACAGTTTTGGAAAGATGCCACAATTGATAGCAAAAACCTCGAAATGAATACCGGACATGCGTTTCGGAGATCGACTGTGGTGCCTGATGTAAGAACTCTGAAGCGATTCGGTGGCTGGAAGAGTGATGCTGTCGTTGAAGGATATGTAGAGGATTCTCTGCAGAATAAAGTTAGTATTGGGAAAACAATTCTTGGAGATGGATGTAGCAGTTCTACAAATGTAAACCATGAAATCGCGATTGTGGAACGGAACAAAGCACTAGCTTTCACCGTTAATAAAGGAATTCGTGGAGATGGGAGTGGCAGTTCTACAAGTGAAATCGCGATTGTGGAACAGAACAGAGAAGTAACGCTAATAAAGAAGTGTACTTTAACAACACGAATTGTACCGTTAACGTTAACATTTATAAGAATCATACTTGTAACTGTTTAAAGTGTTCAACGCAAAAATGTTAATAATTTTGAATAAATATTCTAGTATTTTCAATACAAAATTACAATTCTTTTATTACAACTCAGAACTGACAGATTTACTCAGTTGCGTGTAGAACTGACAACTTTATCTCTCTTGTGAGTAAAATTTGATTTCTGTCCCCGAAAACAATGGTATAAAAAACTACACCTGTAACATAAAAATAACTAATCCTAATTAGAAATCCTGTTTCTTTCTGATATATTATGATTTAAGAATCATTTAGTATAGATTAGTAAAAAATTAGCTTAACTGTTAAATGATTGGTTCTTCTTCGACTCACATAAAAAAAACACTAAATTTAGATGCATGAAACGATTTTAGTGGTTTTTGGTGACCCTCCTCGAACAAGAAACCGTATCAATTAAATGAGTTAGCTACAGGAGGAAATATTTACCTAACGTCATTAACTGTGTACTGAAAATCTAACTATTCAGAGAAGGCAGACCAATTCAAATCTGCTAACTCAAAACTTTGGAAACTTATTTTAACTTCTATTGAAAAAGTTACATTAAAGAAAATGCAACGAACTTATAAACTAACTGACAAGAACGACCAATTCAGGAAATCAATACTAGATCAAAATTACAAGAAATAGTGTCCAATCTAAGTAATCATAACTATGCCACATGAGTATGCATTTGCTTGTATTTCAAATATCACTTGCACTATAAAAATAAATACATAAAAATCTGAAGCAAAATACATATTAACAATATTAATTCATGTAAAGCTGTTTAGATTTGTGTTAAGAAGCTGTCTTCAAGAGAAGAATAAATATTGAAATTGATATTGAATCTGAAACAAAAATATGAAGATAAACCCCGCAATGTTGAATATTCACCTTTTAAATCCTGAAGCGATCTCGTCAGATTTAGTAGGATCGCATACAATAGCAGTTTTTACTTGCTTAGGATCAAATAGTGGAGCGAAGTATTTAGTTCCTACTCGATTCAGATCGTCCATAGTGACATCGTTGATAAGACGGAGAAGCGTTCTATAAATTTACATAAGAAGTAAAGATTCAGTGTTAGATAACCAATACCTGTTATATTCGTAATCAACCCGATTAAAGTACATCTGCAGCGAGTGGAACACAACACTACCTACACTATCTTCACTATGAATTGATTCGTAAGTCAAAGAACACTTAGCCGACTCAAATAAAATCGGATCCCACGTTTGCGATTCTATCTGTTTGAGTACAATGTCGGAAGTTTCTTTATATGCACCTACAACGTTAGTGGCGGAAGAAAAACTCAAGTATAGAAGTCCTTCGTTCACTTTTAAACCGATGCTGTAACCGTAAGCGTAGCCTTTACCTCGAATTTGTTTCCACAAAGGACCCTAAACTCATAATCAATTATAATCCGAATATGTTTCAATCACATTACCTCAGCTTGCGTTAAGTATTGTGCGTACACCATTACAGCTGGCATGTCTGGATCGTCATACGCTTTAATTCCTGCAGAACTTTGTAAAAATTCTGACGCTTCTAAACATCCCATTCCTACAATACAATGAGAGAGTTTTTGCTCTTCATCTGTAACCAAATACTTCCAATCCGGAATAATATTTAAACTAAAACAGAGCGGTTTAAAAATGATATTGGTCTCCTCAAATGCACACCTATGCAATTTGTCGACAACATTCCACTTGTCGGGAACAAATTTATTAATTATTTCAAGAGGATCATCTATCAAAGTCTCTAAATTTGCGGCGAAATATAGACTGATGTTGGATCGATCTGTGATTATTGAACGTACATTTTCAAAAGCTGTTATAACTTCATTAGGTTCTTTTTCCAGTTTTTCAACTAACTGTGTTAAGAATTTCTGTTGTTTAAATAATCCATTATTGTGTTGATTACAATCTGAAAAATAGTAGAAACGTTGAGACGTATTTCTACATTTTCAATCACATACAGTATCTCACCAGGTCTGAAACGAAGACTCTTCATCAAATACCAAATCATATCACTTCCGCTCCGTTTGGTGTGTGCAACTTCGTTTATCATTTTTGATGCGATTATCTTCAACCGTTCGGCCTTAAACTGAGTTTGAAACAATAATTCGCGCAGCCAAACGACGCCGCGTTCAAACTTCTCTGGTTCAACCTGCAAAACGACCATAGCCGTGTTAGCAAAACTGCCACAACTAAAACGGCCAGAACCCAAGCCGCACAGTCCAATTCCTTCCCAGTTGACACTGTATCATCTTGTAACTGTGCAATCACATCTTCATATGAAATTATTTCACCGTTGCGATCGATGGGAGATTCAAGAAGTGTCTCAAGCAGTAACGGAAGTATAGGTCTTGATTCCAAAGAAATTTGAGATGTATCCATCATTGCTACTATCTGTAAAAAAATAAAAACGTAAATAAAAGAACAGATGATCATCGAGTACTTACATAAACAAAACTGCTTTTTAAATGATCGAAGTAAGTAAATACTGGAGTGCTGGTTAAATCGATGTGTTTCTTATTAGAAGAAGTAGTGCTGTAGCAAGTGATGTCGTGAAAATTAATGGTGTTAATATTAGGAATTGGGACGCTAGTTAGCATCGAATCTGGAGGTGGTCGTTCGTTGAACTCAATCGCTTTGTTTAGTTCATCTTCTTTCTGAGTTAAACCGACTTCTCCTAAGTCTTCAATTTGTTTTTTAACGCGAGCCTTTTCTTTAGCGGCCATTTGTTGTTGTTCTTCAACGCTAGGCACTCCTTGAACAGATATAACAAAGTTATTTACATGCCATTTTGCTAATAAAGCAATCCAAAATTCTTCGGATTCATCCAACATTTTGTCCAAGTCTTCTAAGGGATTCAATCGTTCTCTTAAATCTTCCTCGGAATTTCCAAACATTACGTGGCTCATAATTAAATGAGCGACTCTAGAATGAGGGCCGTGTTCAAGGCTGCTTAGATATTCAAGTTTTTGTCGGTTAATAATGCATTTCAAACGTTTCATGTCAATGTTGGAGTCATCGACGATCGATTTAAGAACGTCATCCAACTTAGGTTTGATTAATTCGATTTTGTCTTTAGGCACTCCTCCAAAATTCAAATACAAAGTAATTTCAGAATTTTCAATAACGTTGTAAGAAACCTAAATATGTATGTGTTAAGTAAAAAATTGTCTTCGTTTGCGTATAACCTACCAGACATGCATAAGGGTCATCTATTTCAACAAATTCCTTTTGAAGCGGAGCAACTGAAAAGTCGGTGAGATATTTTAATAAAATACCGCAACAACACAATTCGTATGTCTGAGTGACATTGGAAGGACCTCTCCAAGCCACACAAACTAAACCGTTAGTTTCATCATCCGATGGATATTTAATGACTACATCTTCGGATTTTTGGACAGGCGGACAAGGGTTTTGCCACGGTCGCGTGTAAGAACCGCGTTCTCCCTTAAAAAAATGTTTGTTTTTCGCACATCTACTGTACAGTTTTGTTTACCTTTTCAATAATTTTATTTTCAATTGGTTCCAGTGCTCTGAAAACATCTTCCGGTTTTATTTGTCCTGTTATAATTAAGACCAAATTTTCGGGACGGTAAAATTCCTTATGGTATTTTCTCACCTAGTAAACATTACAAGAGTAAAGCATTTTCAAAATAAATAGCAATAAAACGGTTAGACCTCGGTTTAGACAATAAAAAAATCGATCAGAAAAGAAACAAATTTTTCAAATTTAAAAGGAGTCGTTAGCTGATGATTGTCGGTATCTTAACGACGTTTTATTGGAACGTTATTCTGTAAGCAAATAGCCGTCGTTCGCTAATGACCAATGCGGGTATTCTATAACTATGAACGATGTCGTTTAGTACCGACAATATCGTTCAAAATTCTTCGTTTACTTACAATACATATGGAGCTGCGGTTGGGAATAAAAAGTATCATTTGGCTGTGCTTTCGCGCGAGTCACAGAACTGCATATTTGAAAGTATGACCGATGCTGAGCAATGAGCTACGTTAATGACCAATACTAAAGAAATTATAAATGAAGAGTTAAATTAAATTCATGTCAAAATTTGCCTGTTCTGTATTAATTATGCATTCATTTTCTTGAAAATAGCAACGTAGAAGGGAAGCATTTTCTTCCTGCTTATTTAAGCGTTTAAGGAATGTTTAGAGTAGACATCTCTCACAGTGGGGCAACGTACTACAAAAATACATCCAATTGTGACTTCTCTTTTTAATAAGTAAAGATAATTAGATACTTCATCTAGTCCTGTATTTCATTTTTAAATAAAAAAAGGTTAAAATTGGTTAAGTTTTAAATACAAGGTTACTAAACAGTGCAAGTGCCGCGCATTCGTTTCCTAACCTCTAATTCACAAACAAATTACAGATAATTGACAACTGACAACACGATTCCAGTTATTTATTTATTTATTCGTATGGTAACGATTCCAGTGTGCCACCTTGATAAATTCAAAAACCTCGATCCTGAACTACGCAGTTATGAAATTCGTTCACAGACGGTGGTTCAATAACGACAAGTTACAGAATATGGCCCTCCAGATTACTCTACAAATTGATAACTTTTATCTGAAGCAGTAAATAAATAGACTTTCATTTGGTTAAGTATGACGTACCAATGATTTTTTAAAAGCAAGAGCAACAAAATTGTAGAATAAAAAAGATAAATCCATATTTAAATAAATAAGGATGATAAGAGCCCTAGAGAGGCAATGCATAACAAAGGTAAAATGCAATAAAAAAAAAAATTTCGATAAATTATTTTTTTTCGTCTCCGAAACCAATAGACGTTTTACTTAGAGAAAGATAGGAATGGGGTGGTGTGGGCAATTGTAGCAGTAAAGGGCCTAGCAGTTTCGCGCCAACACGATTTCCATAAGAAATGTATTGCTCACAGGTGCTTTTTAATTTAAAACTGTGAAGATACCACACTCATTAATGCCATCTGCATTGCATTGTATAAATATGCTAAAGTTCTAGAGAAAACTGACACGACTGCTTCTAAAAAAAAAATTTAAAGTATGACAAACGCTAACTTCAGTTTACTGCAGTTCTTCGTTTCTGATTTCATTTATAAATACCTTGTCTCCCAAATTTTAATTATTTGGTGAAAACACATACATGCAAGTGTAATTTTAGAATAATTTATATTGATGAACTATTTATGTATTGATAATCGGGGATTCAACTTATACAGTATTGTCATTTTTCCTAAATTTCAAATTCACTCCCGTGAAATGTTACATTGAAATATATGGAAGTAAACATGGTGCCATCAAAGAAGATACTTGCGTCATTATTTTATGATGTACGAAATAAAGTATCGATCAATGTTAGAATAAGACATACACATGTGTAAAATAAAGAGGGAAGATGTACTATATGCGTTATGAATCAAGTTACTCAATTGACTTCAATTTCATTTCGTTCTGTCAAATGTCGGTCGCTGTCATTCTTGCTTCATTCTGTATTTTTTGCTGTCACTTGTTACATTTTTAGGTTAGTATTTCAACTGACAACCACATATCTTACTAACACAGTTTTAGTTACTTCCTAATTTTAAGCAGTAATTACATAGTAAATGTTCAAATTGACTCATAAGTTTTTAATATTGATTCATATGCACTTACTTATGACGCAGGGATCTTCTTTCCTGGCAAGAAGTTTATTACTCGCGCCAGTTCTCTATTTGATGACGTCACATGAAGTGACGAGGGCCAACATTAGTAAAACGTCTATAGGAAAATTTTATTCGCCTATAAAATATGCAACTTTTTTCTTATTTAACCTACTTCGTATGTGTTATATATGCAGGGTGTGAATTAATCGTAATTGCACTTTTAAACTTATATTTTTGTAATAATTCAGAGGAACACATTGAACGATCTGCTTAATTGCCGCCAAAATGCGAGAGCGAGCGAGATGGAAGTACCTAGTTAAAATTTCTAACACATACAACATCTCCTCCCTCACTAAGGTAATTCTTTTTTTTTACAGAATAATACATATTATTACAAATTTAACCTATTATGTGATTTTCTAACTCTAACTTAACGTCTTAATATTGGAACATTTGCATTTTCGGTCAGCAAAGGCTGATCATAGCTTTGCTCAGAATGGGGTTCAGGTAAATCCTCTTCACCTGTTTGTACGTTTGTTTGTTCTAAACTTTCGTCAATATCAACCTCAGGCAATACCTCATTATGTTTTGGAGTTTGATATACAAATGACTCCTGACAAAATCTTTCATTAGGTTTATGTACAAATGATTCATGATAAAATCGTTCTGTAGATGTATTCTCCCCTATTTCTCTAATTTGATTAATATGCCTCTTCCATTGACGGCCATCATCTAATTTTACAATATAATGCAATTTTCAGAGTTTGCAACATGTTACCAAATTTCCATTTGTTGTTAAAATAATCGCGTACTGCTACCCTAGAACCTACTGTAATTACCCGACATTTAATGTTCTTATTATAAAAAATACTACAAATCAAACGTTTCGCGAATTTCCCTCACTACGCATAGTTTTTAAAGCAAAACTTTTCAAGTATCCTCTTTTTTGAATACAAAATGACTGTAGTAAAAATACTAAACATAAAATTATTCTTTACAGTCCATTTATCTACCACAAATGAATTTTTTTGTGGTTTCAGATACCTTAACCATGATTATCAAAAAGATTATAAATTCCAGAATGTTATACAATCGAAAAGATTAATTGCTAAACCAAATCTTACTTTTTCATTAGTTGTAGATTCTCTAAGATTCTTCATCCTACCACCAGTGTTAGACGAATAACCGCACCGACCAGGATAAAGTTTTCTTTGTAGCTCCATATGTAGTCGAGATTCGGCAGAATTTTCAGTACCTTGGATTTCACAATAAACTACACCAGCATCATCACCACTTCCCGTTATATGATGAACTTCAGTAATAAAGGCTTCATCCTAAATTAAAACACATTATAAATGAAGCATAATATATGCATGTACTTACAGTTAAAACTGGATATAAAATGTGATCTAAGTATATAGGCATCAACGATAAAAATCCTTCGTATCCTGCAGTTTCCATAGTATAACAAGTGACATCGACATCGGTCCATGCGTTAGTACCCGAAGCTAAGCATCTGTTAGCCAACAAATCTAACACACCCTTATACGGATACAATTCGCTCCCTAAAAATATCAAATGCTCTAAGGTGTGAGGTAAACCATCATCATCAAATGCTTCGGTTGCTAAAAATTGGGGTAGCACACATTATTGCAATAGATATACAACAAAGCTTGTGGCTTACGAATAGCGAAAAATCCGTTTACTACCGGCCCGTCGACTTCGGCGATTACCACTGTTAACCCTGTACGTTTCGATTTAAATTTAAAAACCGGAATTCTATTAAAAGCTTTAACGCAGTGGATTAATTCGAAAGTGCTAGAAATGCTGTCTGGGGTGCTGTCTGCGGGTGGCATTTTCCCACTTCACTACACAAGAACTTGGAGAGAAATTGTTTTAAAATTGTTAGCTGACACTTTATTTGTTCAACTTGTTCGCAAACGGGATTATTGCGCGCATTAATCAGTTGCGACTAAAATACCTGCTTAACCAATTATATACAGGATGTCTCAACGATAGAGTAAAGTAAGTTTTTACTTAAAGCTTGTATTACATTATACTTTTTCGTCTTCTATAACTATTATAGAAAACTTTGACAAGTTTGTAAACTAGACGGAATACTGAACTAGAAATCCCTTCCAACTTTTTTTGTGCGATTTTATAATTTCATTGCGCAAACTCTGTAGAAGTGTTAACGTGTAATTACCAATTTAAGAAAAATAAACAATATTGTGACTGTAATTGTAACGTGTGTTGTAGGCCATCCTAAATAAAATTTCAAAAAATTCCGTGTTTTAACGTTATAACCGTAGAAGCACGTGATATAAATAAACGAACATCAAAAACACAAGTAACTAATTTATGAGTAAGTGTTGGTAGATCTTAAATTCGATTCAGTGCGCAAGTCTAGTAAGTAAACTTTGATGAAAACTTAGTCCGCTTCTAGTTTCAAAACTTGGACGGAGTTTCCGTGTTACATTATCAAAGTTTTGTCAAGTTCATCAAGTATTTGTCAGGGTATTTGTCATACACTGCTAGACTATGATTCTCAGCGCCTTTCCGACTAAAAACATTCTATGGGTGACTATAGATTTTTTAACAACAATTTTTTAAGTCTTGATCCGTATACATATTTTAATGCAGAAGGCATCATATCACAATAATGCACGCCCGTAATGTGTTAAAGTTTTGTTTCGATGAAATTAAATGCGATAATATTATCTTAGTAGTTTACGGAAAACGAACTATATGAAACAGAAGAGTAAAATCACATTCCAACTTTTTGATATTGTTCCTTCTATGTTGTTATAGCTTCATGTAACTATACTCAGTATACTATTAGCGCGGAGTAATAAACCTGTCAGAATTATCGAATCTCCCGTATTGCAGTGGCGTAGGCACCTGATACGTTTGGAAAATCATATTTTTAGTAGGTAAATATATTATAATAGTAAAATCTACCTTGATATGAATTATTATGTGGTTTCTTTTATTGTTTCAATCCTTACTTTGTGGAATCTATTTTTCATAGTAAATAATTTAATTCAGCAATATTCCACCGTTTAATAAGATATAAACAGATACAAAACTTTTGTAAAACACAGTATTTGAATATAAAATTATATGTTATTTATTTTATTTGTATAGTAGATCAGATTACAAATTTTACTTCTTACGTATTATATACCTTTATTTTTGTATCTTAATATAATACCCACATCTACGGCTATGATTCTCGTTTCGTCAGTACCTGGGCTGATGGCAACGTGTTTACACAGATTAAACTATTGTTCTCAGACCCTAGATGGGTCGATATGCTGCAAGAGCGGCACAATGATCGTATTTTGGTTAGAATTTATTGGTTTTTACTTAACCGTAGAAGTACCGCTTTCACAAGAAAATAAAGAATTATTTCAAGCAAATTATGATTTATTACTCCGCGCCAATAGTATACAGACTTTAAAGAATCTTTTTCTGCCTTTTTTAAGTTAGGGGAAAAGGTAATCGTAATCATTCAATTGTCGCCTCCCACCATTAACTTCATGAACACCTGTTTTTTTTTGCGACAAGTTTTTAAATCTACCAAAAAAATTTCGTCACCGTTCGAAGACGACATGTTCGTAACTCGCGTTCTACGTGATCACCTAAATAGAGATAAAGCGCTTTAACTAAGCAATGACATGTACAAGTAACAAGCGCCAGCGTTCTACGCGTGTTCCCATGGAAACGTAAAACCTTGGTGTTGTACGTTTTCCTCGAGTTAAGACAAACTTTAACATTTGGTTTAAAGATTTTTCGCGGGAGTTCATAAAGTTAATCGCGGCAGACGAGAATTTGGTGAATATTAATCACCTTTTCGACCAACTGCGGAGACATACTAAAATTTTTTTTTAGCTACATATGAATGAAACTAAACACAGTATCTAAACGCAACAAAAATTACCTACTATATTTAATAAACCATCTACATTAAAATACTTTAACAACAATTTCATCAACAAAAATATTGAATGAAATTTTGCCAGCGCCTGCAAAACTGGAAAACAATGTTTTATAAATTCTTGTTCGCTGGTCGGCACTTGTAGCAAAATCAAACAAGCGCTGTGTAGATTTCTTTGTGATCGGTTACATTTAAAAGCACATCATATTTTTCTCGCTTGTGCTGATTCACAAGAGCCGGCAACAAGCGTTCTACCATTAATGATAACAGTAACTTTATAATCAATCTACGTGATCATCTAATTAGCGACAAAGCGCTTCAACTAAGCGCTGGCATTACAAATAACAAGCGCCAGCATTCTACGTGTTCGTACCTTAAAGCCGCTTTACACGGTGAAAGTCGGTGCAACTTTTTGGTGCAATTTTGTTACAAATCCCTTAATTCATTGTTGGAATATGTGTTATCTATTTTACTAAATTTAAATTTACCAACTGAATTTATTTAAAACAAGTTACTAATAATCTGTCGAAAATGTTTCCATATTATTATGACTTTTGTTCCCATAGGAACGCATAGCATTATTTTGTTCTCAAGGCACACTTCGTTGAAATGTCAAAAATGAAATAAATCAGTATCATGTATGCTGGTGCAAGACAATCTTGAAAGTCGTTTTTCTCGAGTAATGAGTAATCAGCGTGCCAAATTTCAAATTAATCAGTTAAGAAACAAAAAAAATGTTTTAAAAATCCTAACTTTAAAGTGCTGTAGATTCTTTACCTTTGAGTTTTCGAAAAAATGTTATAGAAACTTGTGGCCTTTATTTTTACTCTAGAATTAGCATCCGAAGTTTTTGCGCATAATTTCCGGACACCCTGTATACAGGGTGTCTCAGATAAGGGTGGCAATATTTCAAGGGTACATAGAGAAACTCCAGATTAGAGATTTGAGATAATAAATCTATGTCCGGAAATGCGTTGCTTCCGATATACAGGGCCTTAAAAAAATTCAAAAATTAATATGGTAGTCAAGTGTTTTTGAAGTTCAGGTGAAGACAACGATACTCAAACCTCTTGCCAGTTGCGGTATTAATTTTGTTTTCGTTGTCGCCATGACAATATTCATTGTTCACTACGTTTTTATTGTCACCTGAAGTTTTTCGATAATGAGCTCTTTGAAAGACATCCAAATGGATTTTATTTTTTTCGCGGAAACGACGCGTCGGAGAAGAAAAAACAAGAGAGCGTTTCTTTTCCAAATTGATTGGGAATGTGAAAAATGATTCCAATATTTGGAAAAACCAGTGGCGTGCTACATTTTTCTCTTAAAACTAAGTGAGAAAAACCGAAAGTCCGGTCATGGAAATTTTAGAAGAGTCGGATTGGCACATAAATATGACCAATACTTTGCTTGACATACTCTGAAATTTTAAGAAAATCGATCAACGCGTTTTCAAAATACAGACAAAACATATTAATTTTTGAATTTTTCAAGGCCTTGTATATCGGAAGCAACGCATTTCCGGACATAGATTTATTATCTCAAATCTCTAATCTGGAGTTTCTCTATGTACCCTTGAAATATTGCCACCCTTATCTGAGACACCCTGTATATTACTATTAATATCTCCAAAATCATTTTTGCGATAACCTTTTTTAAAATAAATTACACTTTGCCTTCATTAGTGAAAAAACTTTTATACCAACTTTTTTTTAGTACCTGTCCTAATAAGTGAAATAATTGACAATTTGGAAAAAAGTATTATTTGTTTTTTTCCGGATATCTTCGGAACGGATCGGAATTTTTGATCGTAGTTAACGGCATCTGAACTGGCATAAAAATCTGTACAACATTGCCCATTTAATCAAATCTGTGTCTTTATTAATAGACCCGATCAGTGGTGACGTCAAATTAAACCGCTAAAATCAAAATTCGGTACTTGGCAAAATTGTGGTCGAAAAGTGAACCTTAAGTACATGGACTTAAGGGTGATAATAAAATAGGTCAATAAAAAGTGGTTGGTTTTCCAATATACACACATAAATAAGGGAAATCGTTTTCATATTCACTAATTCTGAACCTTTATCTTTCATCTAGTATCAATATTACATTTTCAAATAGCATATTTTTATTATAAATTAAAATTAACTTATATACTACAAATACATGCGCAAAAACCAGCTGGCGGGAACAGTAATGTTAAAAATACGCACCGGGTTAACCTTATACTTTGTAATTGCTGTTTTCCTTTGTTGTTCCTGGCGTTACTCTTGTTTCTTTATTAGCTTATTTACTCGTTTACTTCATTAGTTTGTTCTTTATAATACGTAATTTATAGTTTAATTTAATAGTACTTCATAGTAATTAGGTTATGGTTAACCCGGTGCGTATTTCTAAAATTACTGTTCCTGCCAGCTGATTTCTGCGCATGTATTTGTAGTATAAAAATTAATTTTAATTTATAATAAAAATATGCTATTTGAAAATGTAATATTGATACTAGATGAAAGATAAAGGTTCAGAATTAGTGAATATGACAACGATTTCTCTTATTTATGCGTATATATTGGAAAACCAACCAACTTCTATTGATCTATTTGAATATAACCCTTAAGTCCTTGTACTTAAGGTTCACTTTTCGTCCACAATTTTGCAAAGTACCGAATTTTGAATTTAGCGGTTTGTACGTGACGTCACACTAATCGGGTCTATTAATAACAATACCATCAAATTTTCAATTACCACATTTGTTTAATACACAAACTTGGTACAAACAATAAAATTCATGTCAAGCAGGAATGCATTCGTGAGGTTTTAAATTGTTGATAACCCCTGTTTTCATTCATTCATATTTAATTTCTAGAGTTTTTTTTAAGTGTATTTTTGTGTCCGATTTGATTTATAATAAGTATTTCAGGAATTTAAGCGAGATTGCCTACGGTTTCAAATTTGTTCTCATAAACAAAATACGTTAAATTATGTTAATTTAGTTCGATGTAGCTATAGAAATGTTTAGTTAACATGTAAGAGTCTTTGTCTGTATTCAAAGAATTGTTTTATTAAAGCGCAGCGTTATCTATGTGTTTTACAGCAACTGAAATTCAATGATTTCTTTATTGAAGCTAATAAAATTTTTATTATAAAGCAATCTTTGTTTATTCTACGTGCTTCTAGTCAATTAAGTCCACATTTCCGGACACCCTTTTGTAGAATCACATAATTCTTTGTTTCATGGTGTTAACTTATGATTGGTTGTTTGAATAATTAAATATCAAAAAAGAGGCTAAGTTTGCTTTACAACTATCCTGAGTAATTTTTATAGATATGCGCTGATATATGTAACATCAATTAGTAATAGATATAAGTTAAGGATATAAGAATCCAAAACGTAGCAGCTTAAATGAATGCTTTTGAGCATCTCCAAACAATGAACAATTTTACGTTTTACGATTGTTAATTTTGTTAAGTAGATTGTTGTGTTTGTAAACTAGTGTCGCCTAGATTCGGGTCTAAAAACCGCCGTTAATTAGAATTTCTGCCTAACGTTTCGCTAACGCAAGTGGTGAGCTTCTTCTGAGAGTTCTGGTTCACAGGATATATTTATGCTATTTTAAAGGGGTGAGGCTTAAATCGCGCCGGTCAAATCCGGTTTTTGTAAAGTGCCATTCAGATGTTCTTGAAAATTGGATTCCACATCTGGTTGAGCCTTAAGGTTTTGTGCCATATGTAATTAAAAAATGTTTAGTTATTACCTACGGTTGTTAGTAAATTATGAGGTGCCATGTGTAAAGTACGACGTTTAATAATTTTCTGTAGTTTTTAAATCTATTTACCAAAAAAAGCTATTTTGATTTAAGTTATGCTTTTGATATATAAATATGTCATTGAATTATCTTTCTGTTTACAAATGATACCAATTAGGGACAAATTTATAAATTAACTTAAACCAGTGCCATATATTTAATATTTATAATCATAATATATACCACTGATTTCTAAATAATAGTCAAATGTCAATCATATTTATAAATCGCACAAATTTAAATAAATATTAACTATTTAATTATATGTGAACACTGGCAACATTGCAGTAGTTCGACCACAAGTAATAATACTTTTACTTTTAAATTTTAAACCGGCTTCTTGATCCTGCTTCTTTTGGTTAACACTGGTAAATGAAAAATTTGTGTAAAGAATTAATACATTGATACTGTCTACAATGGAAGATGATATGGTAAAAACAGTCGAACTTCTGCAACGTTTCCAGAGTTCAGAAAACGTTTAAATAGTGACAGATACATCTAAATGTCCGGGGCATATAATTAAACATTTATAAATTTGTCCCGAAATGGTATCTTTGTAAGCAGAAAGATAAGTTAGTGATATATGTACAGTGTGTCCTATTTTTGTTGTAATTGCAAGGTATCTACGTTGTTTGTGAAGATAGAAGGTTGCGATTTTCGTAAACCAGTGCTACTTTTTTGAGAATCAAAAGATGGCCCAACAAAATTTCCATAGCTTTCTTGGTTTAAGAGGTACAGGGTGAAATTGAAATGTTTAACTTTTTGACCATCTCCTGTATCACTGTTATTCTTTAACATATTAAAAATACATAACATTTATTCTATACAATTTTTACGTAGAATCCAATCGTCTAGTTAGATTATTTTTATCTTACATAGTTTATGAGACATTAAGTAAAGTTATCTTTTTTTTTAAATGGGACAACTGGTATATTATTTCAGAATGTGAATTTTTTATCTTTTTGATATACGGGTGGCCCATTAGTGCGAGGAAGGTGAATATCTCGGAAAATATTGGGGTTAGAAAAAAACTTTTGCAAGAAAAGTTGTGCAAGTCAATAAGCTGCATATTTTGAAATTATTTTTGTTCATACAGGGTGTTCCATAAAAGTGCGACATACCAAAGTTATGTTTTTTAAATAGAACCTCAATTGTTTATTACAAATTTGGATTCCTTGGGAAATTATTAAGTTATCCTGGAATTTATCCAACTGCGATTTCGTAGCTTTAATATGCATTGCATGTGTTAACTAAAGCTAGTTGTTCACCTTTCTAACCGTGCTGTAATCAATTATTTAAATTGAATTCCCTAAATTCATAGATAACTTGATTTTTTCAAATGGCACCACCTAATTTTTTATGTTTAAGTAAGGGTTAGATACCTACAATCTTACTATTAGAAAGCTGTTTAACTGTTTACTCAAAACCAAGGGAGGTTGGAAAGCTGAACAACCAGCTGCAGTTAGCACATGTAATGCATATTAAAGCTGCGAAATCGCAGTTGGATGAATTCCAGGATGACTAAGTTATTTAATTTTTTAGAAAGATCAATTTTTCCGGAAAAAGTGAAATAATGCGAAAACCCTCTATTTTGGACACTACGTATAATGCATAAAGTCACATTAGAATTTCCCAAGGAATCCAAATTTGTAATAAAAAATGGGTAGTTATATTTAACAAAAACATAACTTTGGTATGTCGCAGTTTTATGGAACATCCTGTATAAACAAAAATAATTTTAAAATGTGCAACTTATTGACTTGCACAACTTTCATTGCAAAAGTTTTTTTCTAACCCCAATATTTTTCTAGATATCCACCTTCCTCGCTTTAATGGGCCACCCTGTACTATATTAAAGTATAACAGAGATACAGGAGATAGTAGAAAAGTTGAAATTTTCAATTTCACCCTGTATCTGTTAAACCAAAAGGCTATAGAAATTTTGTAGATTCCATCTTTCGATTATCAAAAAACTGGCACAAGTTTGCGAAAACCGCAACCTTCTATCTTCACTAACAACGGAGATTACAGTGCAATTACAACAAAAATGGGACACCCTGTATCCATATCAAAAGCAAAACTTAAATTAAAATAGCTTTTTTGGTAAATAGATCTAAAAACTACAGAAAATTATTAAATGTCATACTTTAAACATGGCGCAACATAGTAAGTTCTTTTACTGGATTACATTTTTGTTAATTTTGTAATTATTATTGTAATAGAGATTTATTTAATATAAGAGTTCGCTTCTATTTTATTCTGTTGCAGTACTTGTTGTAGCAATTTTTCTTCCTCCAGTACGCCTTTTTTCACCTCAATGTCATTCCTCTAATGAGGATTTGATGCGTAAATCTCCTGCAGTTTAGTTCAATCATCTTTCCACTAAATGTAAATTTTACGTCGTGCAACTCATGTAATCTGTAATTGCAGGTTTGAGAGCATCGCTTTGGATGGGATAGTATACACTGTAGAAGCTAGTTTGGATGGTAATTAAATAGTGTTGACGTTTACTTTCATATTTTCAATATATTTTTATCCGTCTTACAAATGATTCTGGCTACTGAATAAGAAATCCGACCATTGGAAATTAAACACCCTTACATGATTTCCTTTTAAACTTAAACAACCAGAAAGTATTTTCTACAGTTGAGTATTTTATAATTTAAAAACAATTTTTGAATACCTATCTATCAAAGGAGATTCATCAAGTCATTTTGATCAATTGACAAAATTTTGATATTGCCATTAATGTTGGAAATTTCTTGTGTTTTCCCAACAAAAAATAAACTTTCTTGAAGATACAATTTCAAAGAGGGTGCAACAAAATTGGTAGAAAAATTAAGTTGACAGTTCTTTTGTTAATTGGTTTTCGTTGAAAATGTTTGAAGTAAACGTACTGCATCTGTAGAAATATAATGCTTAATTTGTTAAAAGCTCTTTGTTCGTATTCAAAAATTATTTGGTAGCAACAGCTTCGTGGTCGAGTTTTTATTATAGCGCAGTTTTTGGTTACACTACGTGTTTTTTTATAAAGATATAAAACTCACACACTTCGGTTGATATCTTCTGCCAAGATTGCATTTTTTCTATTTAATGGAAATAGTTTTGGATTGGTTGTTGAAAGTATAAAGAAACGACCATGTCGAGGTATACTCGTAGACTAAACTTGTTAACTTTATTGTTTCAGTTTCAACACAATGTTAACATAAAGCAACAGATAGATGGCACTGCCTGTACCAAATACACATTTTTTAAGTTTTAGTACCTAAGTTTAACAGAAGGTATTAAATGTTAAGAAGGCATCAAAAGCGCTTCTAAATTTTGTAAATTAAAGTAGTACAGTACTAAATATTAAGCTAGAAGTTCATATGTGAATATTTGGGCGTTAAATTCGGTAGGTACTAGCAGTGCGCCACCGCTAAATCATGCACTGTAAGTAAGCATTTGAATGATAAAATTGACTCAAATTTTCAAGTTATCAACAATGTTTTGATTTCAATTGGTAGATATAAGAAGGACTGGTTGTGCTAGAATTTTGATTTTGAATTTATTTCTATTAAAATTGTGTTGTTAAATATGGTATAAAATGTACAAATAAAAAACATAAAAAACAAATAGTAAGCATTTTGGTAAAAAAAGTAATGCTACAGCGACAAAGCCCCAAGTTTTGTCTTTCATAAAACATTAAGTTTAACATAAGTAAAATGTGTCTTACTAGATTTCGTGTAAAACATTGACACGTGTAAATAGTATAAACTAAGAAAAATTACAACATTAGTTAATAGTAACAACATGTGTGTGTTAAAGTACATAGCGCTATCTAAGCGATAGCTTTAAAGCTTGAAACACACGTATGTTGATAAAGCCAAGTTTGAAGTTTAACTTCAAACAAACTGTTTTAATAGTACTTACAGGGTGTTTCCTAAGTAATCTAAAATTTTATATGGGGAGCTTCGTGACTCAATTTTAAGACGAAAAGTTCATATAAACATGTGTGATAAGTCTGGTCGTTAATGAGATACAGGGTGTTTTATTATTTTATTATGTAGATTAGTAAACGTATCTGAACATGGTAAACGATTATTAGGATAACGCTGGGCATACATACTTCTACCCTCTAAGGCATTACCATTCGCTAATCCATACAAAAAGTGCATATTAGCCATTTCGGCATTAGTAAACACAGGCATCGTTGTTAACTTAACACAAAAAGATCGTATTATTAACAATTTATTGTTCGTTGTTTGCGTTAGTTTTTAGGTTTGACATAGTTGTCAACGTTATTCCAAAGGCCACTTAGAATAAGCTTGTTTTTCGAAAACCAGTAGCGTCACCAGGAAAAATTAATTTCAAATACAATCAGAGCTGATTTATTATAAACAATTTAACACCCTGTATCTCATTAACGACAAGACTTATCACACATGTTTATATGAACTTTTCGTCTTAAAATTGAGTAACGAAACGCCCCATATAATATTTTAGATTACTTAGGAAACACCCTGTATAGTGCATATATGTGTTGCTAGTATCTATTCCTCTTAAGATTGTTGTTGGTAAATGGGTTTGATTTAATATTGTGCATTACCATAAAATAACTGTATTTACACTTTGAACACATATTTACAGTAGCAAAAAATACATCTTTTATGCAAGTTGCAGCGAACAGGTCAGTACAGAAGTGGCGCTCTTCTTCCCTTTATTAGGGAAACAAAAAAACTACAAGGGATAAGTACAGTACAGATGGTGATAACAGCATTGAAATTGAATTATATACAGGGTTAAGCTTTAGTATGTAGGTTTTATTGTCCAGTTTTGTAAATGAATTTTGAGTTTTGGACTTAAAATTTTAATAGAAACTAATTTCTTAATTTTGCACTTTAATTTCGAATTATTTTTTCTTTCGTAGGCGCTTTATGTAAATTGTAAAGTAGGGTGGCGCTTAATAAAAAACTCAATTTTGACATTACGAATAGACTTTTACCCTCATGATAAGATAAGTGACCTACAATTCTTTAAAACTCACCCCCTACGACTGCAGCCCGCTGGAAAAGGAATCGGGCACGTCAATTTAAAGGTTTGATAGCTTAACAATAAGTGGATCTCTAACTGTACAATATCAAATATCACTTATGCAAAGGTAGGCTTGAATAGACGATAGTAAGGAACAATTGACATACGAAAATGATGATATTTTGACATCGATAAACATTTTGACGATATACTCTAGGAGCAAAAATATAGATCTCATTAATTCGACGTCAAATTATGTACAATGTGATGTAAAATCTCCCTTTTTCAGCTCTTCATTTTCATGTAATCGTTCAATCTTTGCTCCTCTTTTTTTGCACTTTTGGGAGTGGACATTTGAATTCTTAATGTTAAAGCAATCTAAAAACACATAAGCAATTTTCAATTTTTAATAATATCAAAACATGTATTTTTAAAAACAATTATTTTACAGTATAATTATTTACATCAAGTACAAATGTAAAAATGATCGCTGAAAACACGTATGGATCATTTGAGATCTTAAGGAGTAAACCGTTACAACATTTATTTTTTTTAGTACATATGTACAACGAAATTTTTTCTTGACTAGTCTGCATAAGTAGTTGAATAAAACTCAACTGTGTCTTTATTCTACTTCATTATCTATAAAACATTCATCCAAAAATTGTTCTAGAGAGTGGTATAAATGAGGTCTAACGGATCCAAGGCTATGATCTTCGTCAGGATAGCTCTGTAATTACAGGCGTTAGGAAATATAAACATCGTCACCATATAAATTACCATTTGTCTGAATAATATGTCGTTTTGTTCCAGAACTTTAGATAACAACATTGATTGTTGGTAATGTACGTTGTCGTCGAGTGTACCGTGAATCAAAAAATATTTTTTATCGCGCAACCCTTCGGTCTTTTCTACTAATTTGGCGTTATCATAACCTGCTGCATTGTCATCTGATGTAGGTAAACCCATAAACCTCTCGGTATAGATAGAATCTAAAAAACATTATAAAATTAAATTTAATCTTTATATGTACATGATAGTTAGTGTTGCCACCTCGTGTTAACTATCACACGTATCAATTGCTAACACATGAATAACAATAATTGATTCTACATAATTTTCGACTAATGCTAATATTTTATGTAATTACCGTATAGGGTCCAATCGGTTACAGGCGCAACAGAAATACCACATTTGAAAACCTCATCGGTGTCTTCTGCTAAAGCCATACCCGCAGCAAATCCGCCGTAACTCCATCCCCATATCGCCGTCCTACTTCCATCAACGTACGGTAATTTGTCTTGAATTTGTCTCGTTACATTGATTTGATCGGCAATTTCAACTGTACCCAAACGTCTATATAACGCAATAAATGCTTATCACCTCTTAACCCAGACCCACGCCCATCTATAGTAGCATAAATTATGCTTTTATTGGCTGCCAGATAACTGCCCCAATCTAAATTAAATCTGTCGACGATTTGGAAAGAATCAGGACCACCGTATCTATTAAAAACAAAATTATCATTTTTTTCTGTTAATCTTCATCATTGGTTTCTTACACATTTACAAGCATCGGATATTTAGTTTCTCCGCTTTTATCGATGTTCGGCGGCAATTTAAGCATAACTTTAGCTTCAAATCCATCCGCGACGTTAAAAGATAACTTTCAATTGTCGGTGTGCTTACAGTACGCACTAAGTTACGTATTTCGTTATTACCTTCCCACATTTTCAGTTTTTTGTCTTTCGTATACAATACAGTTTCTGGTACGTTAGGACCATCGCAGTTTATTAAATGATACGACATATTTGTACTAAATTCGGCCGAGTTGTATAAGCATTCAGAATCAGTGTGACTTGTGCGAAGATTACAAGTTATGCAACGAGTTATTAAAGTTGTTGGTGACACGGTAAATACATGTTGAACTGAAGAATTACCTGGCATATTCGCTTGATAATAACTAAAATAATAAAAAATGCAAAAGTGACCGTTATGAAGTAATTTTATACATTAGATTGTTGGTATCGTCCCATTGAAGTAAGTCAGTTACAACAAATAAACCAGACGTTAACGCCTTTCCAGGATGGTTTGCAACTCTATCGTATAAAGTTACATGTCTGTAGGACCCTTCTCCGTTTCCTTGATCTTGAGATTGAATTATTACAAATTTGGAACCGTCCTTAGAAAATTTGGGAGAACTAAATAATTCCACCCAACCGTTTGGTTGTTTTAGGGTATTAATCTGAGTAAAGTTTAAATAAGTTTATGTGCTTTTTGAAGTTGTTTTTACGTACGACTTCGTAAGATGCTTGCGCACCCGTACTGTATGCGACTATCGACGCTTCGTTTTGAACACGATTCATCCAAACTGCAGTTATCACTTCATTTGTGGCCCATGTAACTGAGGCCAAAACGGGTTCCCTGAAACATAAATATAATATTTACGTAGGATTGTATATCCAAAAATGCGCACTGATTTTCAATATTTGGTGGAGGAGGTAGATCTAAATCTGCGTTGGCTTCTAAATCAGCTACATGTAAAGACACGACGGGATTATTAGTACCAGGCTACGATTTGTTAACACAATTAGTGTTTGAGTAAGTCATTTGTGGATTACGTACCTTTGGGTATCTAACTTGTACCGCTTTGGTGTATTGAAATTCTAAACTTCCAGGTTCTCCATAAACGGGTAATGTCATTATTTTCACTTTAGTATCTATGAATTTACCATAGGCTAATTTTTTGCCGTCAGGAGAAAACCACAACGCTTGATTGGTACTTAAGATTTCCTCTGAAATAAATATAGGTACACTAAAGTAACCCTAATAAAAAATGAAATTACAAACCTTCGTATACCCAATCAGGGACACCGTTATAAATATTACCGATTTGACCATCTAACGTAATTTGCCTACTGAACGACGTAGCGCTAGGTTGGTAAAATATGTTATTTCTAGCCACAAAAGCAATTGCGTTTCCCACAGGTGCCCATATAGCTAATTGTAAGATTATCTCTCCTTTTGCGTTAATACTACTAGTTGCTAATGTTTTCAAATTGATCACAGTAAACTGAGCCACATAACTATGCCTATAGATCTTCAAAACATGTTAATATAAGAGTACATTTTTCTTTGAATTGTAACATACCTTTTGATAATCGTGAGCTACCAATAAAAATTTCTTATCTGCTGATAATGTGAAATCAACAGCTCTCGCTAGTACCTAAATTACATGAAAAAATGAATTAGTTGAAAAAAGCAAACATATTTATGTGATCTTATGACTCGCCGTTTTATTTTATATCATATTTTATTTTAAGTTTTTGTACAGAAATTTCATAAGTTTCTTTCAAATTTCTTTAGTTTTAAATGCAACATTTAATGTTATAACACTATAGATATTTGAAAAAAAAAGTAAATTTTTTAATTTCATTTTAACACAGATATACACCTTGAAATAATGATATCCTGCTGAACTTTCACTGTTTTTATTTTTGAATATACATAACGTTTCAATTGCTATAGTATCTGCAATCATCATCAGGTGAATACTAGCAATCTTGGAAAGTACTGGAGCTTATATACTAAAGACATGTTTGGTAAAGCGTTCAAGCGTACGAATCACCAGTCGTCGCCAGCATCTCCATGAATCGGTTTGAATCTAAGGCCATAGAAAAATCAAAATTCAAACCCAAGGTATGGCATAGATATGTAGACGACACCTTCATAGCTTGGAACCACAGTAATCGACAACTCCACCTTTTTCAACATCATCTAAACAACATCAAAGTATCCATCAAATCCCAGATGGAAAACGGAGGACTCACTTCCATTCTTAGACGTACATCTAAAAAACAACAACGGAATCATGGAGGCAACCATTTCACAACAGCGAAGAGAGGAGTAATGAAATCTCTAATCGACAGAGCGCATAAGTTGTGTAACACACAGAAAGGACTACAAGAAGAAATCAAAAACATCAGAAGGGATCTAAAACTAAATGGTTACTCTGAGAAGAGTGTAGGAGAGCTTCTACAAAAACACCAATTGAAGACAAAATAACAACAAAAAAAAAAGAACTAGCCATTTCAATGCTCACCATCCCATATGTAAAAGGTTTATCAGATTCAATAAAACGCATAGGGAAAAGTTACAACTTGAATAAGGTGTTCAGATCTTCAACCACCATTACAAGTATGATTTCCAACACGAAACCACAAAACAGCCGAGACTCGAAAAACTGCATCTATCAACTTTCATGTAAATGTGGAGGAAACCAAAATATCTCTGAACGTCAGACTGAAAGAACACCAGACTCACACACAGAGAGAAAAAACTTCTAAATCCGGCATCGGGTAAGTAACATTCCTGGGATAACCAACAACGAATGAAACGGTCGGAAGCAAAATAATTCACAGAGAGGAACATTGGTACAAACAAAAATTTAAAGAAGCAGCATTCATCAACAACAATAAAGAGATCTTCAGTCAGCTAAGTGTCGAAATAAACAACATATGGCAACCAATGATCGAACGTCTAAATCAACTCAAAATACACTAAGTTTTCATTAATTAATCACCTATTCCGCCAGCTCGAACTTCGTACGCTTGAACGCTTTACTAAACATGTCTTTAGTATATAAACTCGAGTAGATTCTAAGTTTGCTCGTATTCACCTGATTACGATTGCAAATACTATACCAATTGAAACGTTGTGTATATTCAAATATAAAAACAATGAGAGTTTAGCAGGATGTTATTATTTCACATCAAACAACATTGTTTAATTAATTCAAATAAACAGATATAGGTACACCGTTCCAATTTTCGTTTAACAGTTAAACATGAACTGCAGCTTGTTTCATTTTTGTATATAATTTTAATTCCTTAAATAATAATTTAACTTCTTAAACAAAAATGAATTGAATTTCCATTTATATTGTTTATCCCCAACGTTCGATTATTTTCTAAATTTATAACTATAAAAGCAAACCATGCATTTACTCAGATTATCATTTAATGCGGATATAAATTGTAACGTGTAATGTAATTGTATTTTTATCTGAATTATAAGAGCTGTACTTGTTAAATAAATCTCTTAACACCGTTAAAGAATGTACTTTGATTCTGGCTGTGTTTATACTTATCTCGCGATTGTGAATGCGAAGCAATAACAGGGATAAAATTCGTAAACATATTTTGAAAATGTTGACTGCAGGCGTCAAAGAAACTTTACAGACACTCAGTTAGATAAATACCATATAACCCCGAAGTAGATTTAAATAATAGAAATTCAAGTCATATAAGATTTAAAATTATGTACATAATTTAAATAAATACACACATCAACATAATCTAAGAATATCGGTTTTCATTTTCTTGAGCTTGGTTGATAGGTAACTTATAAACAACCGTCTGTCAAAAATATCAATTAAACTTTAACTAAATTCAAACTTTATTATGGTACTTTTCCATCATTTCACAAAAGTTATTATTATTGATAAGTGTAAGCATAAATTTTACGATAAAAGCAAACATGAATGAACAAAATAGACGTCGCAATTTGTATCCTGATCAAATAAATAGCGCAGTTGAAATGCTGGAAGTTAATGTAAAACAAGTCGACGTAGCACCGGCTAAGCACAACACAGAGTGTAATTATCCGACTACGGCTACATTATATAGATACAGGTACATAGTTCAAGGGAACAACATCTGCTATTCAGGACCGGTACATCACTCTTCGGGCTGGCCAACAGAGTTCACCATCATCATTTGCTACTGAGTGAAAATCGCGTCTCCAGGCAGTGCATAACGTGACAGTTGACAGTCCACAGACACCATTAACGAGAGAAAATCGAGGGCATCGCGAAAAACTGGGCTCGACAACATTTAAACTGGACTCAAGAGCTATGGTCGACTATACTTTTTGCTAACTAGTCCGACTCGGATTAAGATCAGATACTCGCAGATTAAGTGTCTGACGTCGGCCTAGCAATGTAGCAAGGCTTCAGCTTGCCCAAGGAGTGCACAGCTACCATGGATAAATTATAATGATGTGGGCGGAAATTATACTGCATTTTTCTAGATCAATTCTCAAATACCGATCAATGTATCCAAAATATTCTTGAACCTGTTCAACCACTTGCAGAAGCGTTGGGTCGAAACTTAATCTTATGCTTGACAATGCACTTCCACAGGTGGCAAGAGTTGTTACTGATTAGCTAAATACACCAAAAATTAAGGTTTTGTAATGACTAGCATAACCATAAAGCATGGGATATGCTTTAGAGAAGATGCCTACCACGTATGGACGTTATACAAAATCCATGGCAATTGGAAGAACTTCTTTTGCAACAGTGGAATCTTCTATTACAAAAAGACTTTGGACAATCTTATTCTGCCTATGCCAAGAAGATGTAGGACGGTTTTAAACTCCAGAGGAGAACCCACTCTTTATTAATTTATTATTATTGTTTTGAATAGTTCCATTTTGTAGAATTTCTAATCTCTAATTAATAAACTATTATTAATACTGTGTTAAATGTTAATTTAAGTTTATTTCAGTAATACCTTACTTTACATTTAACCTTCAAGAGAAAAATGGGAAATAAGATGCAAAAATTCTTAGATTATGTTGATGTGTGCAATAATGTGCTAAATACTGATATTTAACATTTTAAATGTAAAATTCTTTACCAATAACAACATTTTCTCTTTTTCTACTTCTATTTGGTTTCGTAGTTGTCATTTCATAGTTCTTTATAAAGTCAACATTCGGTTTTGGCAGATTACGTTGCGGTGTACCTACTTTCAATAAGTTCATAAACATTAATTATTAGTATTGTTATGATGTGAAGTAGAGCACGAACGCATGTTTAGTGTTTTAACAAAACAATCTTTGATGTTAAAGAAAAATATACTTACAGGTGTGTTGCTTATTCGTAAAAGAGTATCGTATGCCATAGTGTCTGTATTAAAGAGACGAATATCCCCATTTAAACCTCTATATATTATTTCGTTATCTGAAAAAAAAATGTATGATGGTTAATAAAATAAAAGAATTGATGCGCCACAGACATTCACATTGTAACTAAAAGTTTTCGCCATTTGTTACAAAAAATAAAGTTTACTTTACTTGTAGCTGGAACTTAATTAAAGTTTGAATACGAAATACATTCAATTCCATTTTGTTTTTTATTCAAAATAAAAAAAAATTAAGTAGGTAACAAGTAACGAAACATGGTTAAATTGTAACCCATTATTCGATACGCAAATAGCTACTACAAAAGTTTTTGTTTTAAAAATGATTGTGTGTGATTGATGCCGTTTTTTTGAAGCCCATATAAGCTAATGGTTATTCAGTGAGTGGCATAAGTAACGAATAAACTAATTTTTGGCATGACGTGAACTCCTTTGTAGAGGTGCAACCCCCTGAATTTTTTTTAATGGAAAGGGGTGGCAATAACTATTGTTTTTTATACTTTTAATAAAGCAATTTCACTACTTCGTAGATTTTTTTTAACTATCAGCCAAATCACCTCTACGAAGGAGTTCACGGTACGGTTGAAATAGTCTCACGTTAAACAATTTCATATTAACAACAAAAATTTATTTATTCGTTACGTATGTTGCTCACTGTATAATAATTTTGAGAGGATAGAAATATTTTTAGTTCCTGCAATATCTTCCCTCAGTCTTTTGTTGTTCAATATAGAGAATCAATTTCATGCACGTTGTTATTCGAAGATAACATTGTAATAGTGGCAAAAATCATGGAAGGAGTAAAAAAACTGGAAAAATAAAGAACTGCAATAAGATATGGTGAATTCACAATTAGTAATTTAAAGAAGAAATATATGTACGTTTTAATGGTTTAGACAATGTTATGTTTGAAATAATAACACTATTCTGGACTTCCATTGTCTATATTTTAGTTTAATTGAATAAACACAACGTTTCAATTGCTATTGAATCTGCAATCGTCTTCAGGTGAATACTAACATACTTAAAGACTACTGTAACTTATATACTAATACAAAGTTAGTGAAGCGATCAAGTGTACAAACTTAATGAAGGGGGACGTTACCGTAAACTAAGATTAGTCAGGCGTCTAATTGAGGGTTTCCACACATTGTTAATCTCTACGCTGGGTTGACTAAAGACATTCTTGTTGTTTTCAATAAACGCTGCTTCTTTAAATTTTCTCTTGTACCAGTGCTCTTCTCGGTGTATAATTCTTGCCTCCGACCATTTCATTTTGTGATGTTTTTCCCAGGAGTGTTGGGCAATGCCGGATTTCAAAGTCTCCTCTCTGCGTATGGGTTTTATGTTCCTTCAACCTGATATCTAAGGGTCTTTAGTTTCCCCTATGTATGACTGGCCGCATTCACATGGGACTTCGTAGATGCAATTCTTGGAGTCACGACTGTTGTCTGGTCTAGTTTTGGAGATCATGCTACCAATAGTTCTTAATGACCTGAATACCATGTTAATGTCATAATTTCTTCCTATCCGTTTTATTTTCTCAGATAATCCTTTGACATATGGAATGCTGAGTAGTGTTTGGGTTTTTCTTCGGTCATGGCTGGTTGGTTCTTAGAGAGTTGTAGAGCAGTTTCTACTACTCGTTTTGGGTAACCATTTTGTTTAAGGTCTCTTCTGATGTTCTTGATTTCTTCTTGTAGTCCTACCTCTGTATTACATAGTCTGTGAGCTCTGTCGACTAAAGATTTAATAATCCCTTTCTTTGTTGTTCCACTGTGATTGGAATCGTAATTCAGATATTGGCCGGTATGAGTTGGCTTTCTGTAAACTGATGTCACAATATCCTCATTGTTTCTTTTGCGAGGACGTCCAAGAATGGTAGTGAGTATTCTCTCTTCTTTCTCCATGGTGAATTTGATGGATGGCTTAATGTTGTTCAAGTGGTTTAGAAAAGGTCTAGCTGACGGTCGCTATGGTTCCATATTAAAGTTATTATAAAAAAACGTTTTTTTTCTTAAAACTTGAACACCTTGTAGATCAAAAGTTAAGAGGTTTAGGACATATGTTTATGTGAACTTTTCTTCTTAAAATCGCGTAAGGATTGACACTCTTAAGGATCAGCATCTTATTCTGAAACACCCTGTATAAGTTACAGTAGTCTTTAAGTTTGTTGGTATTCACCTGAAGACGATTGCAGATTCAATAGCAATTGAAACGTTGTGTTTATTCAATTAAACTAAAATATAGACAATGGAAGTCCAGAATAGTGTTATTATTTCAAGAAATATATGTGATTTGGAGAAAGAGGAAAGAAGAAAGATGTAGAGTTATTGTAGGAAAAACTGGATTTTACTCAAACAAATCTGAACTCTGAACTACAGAAAGGATATGTATGTCATACCGAGGTATATCTAATCGTCTTTGTTGTAATAATAATAATAACCATAATAATAATAATAATAATATATTTATTTCCAACTAAAAAATAGCATATGAAGGAATATTAATCGCACAATAATATAATAGATACTGTTCATAATAAAATTAACTACTTTTGGCAAAACAACAGAAATAAATAAGGGTGAGTTTAATGGATTTACTCACAGAAGTAGTACAGTACTACTTGTGCATGAGTACTTAAATATAAAAATTATTTGTAGCGAGTATATTAAGCAAATCAGTTTGTTTTGCACTCAATTTGATTGTGAATGAAGGTCCTTTCAGTGTTTCAGTATTTAATAACCATTGCTTAATTATTTTTGTATTTGTTTATATTTGCCGTATGTTTGATGTAGGAAGGAGGTGAAATATAAATACGTGGAGCAATGTAACTGTGTGAGCGCCGATAAATACTTTTACAAGATCCATCAACCTGTGTCTCTGCTTATTGTTTGAATCTACTGTTATAGTTATGGGTACCTCATACCTATTTTGTTTAAAGAATTTTATGTTGAAAACATAGTAATTTATAACAGTATAGTTAATAATCCTTTATTGACCAACAGCTTAGAGCCAATTACAGAACAATATTAAAATTATAGGTTCCACATGTTACAATAAATTTATTGATCGTGTTTATTCAGTTTGTCATTACAGTACTTTCAATTTATATACTGTGTTAATTCTAATTCAAATTTTCCAAGGGATGGCGTAAATAAATCGAGATTTTCATCATGTTTGTTGTAATGTCTACATAGTTTTAACAATGGAGAGTTAATTTGTTGGTTTGTTGTTGGACTGTGATACACTAAAGAGTTATAATTACAATTGTTTTAAACGGTATCTTAAATTTTAATTTTTCTAAAATATAATTATCATTTATCAACGCATGAACAACATTATACAAGTAACACATAGTATTACCAGTCTACGTGCAAGTTTTGAACACCTACTATTAAATTTGAATTCTCTATGTAGTTGTTCATTTATTATGTCTCTGTTCGGGCATTGTTTGTGTTTAACAAAAAATAAATGTTTTAGAAATTTCCTTTGAATTGATTCAAGTTTCATTACATATTTCTTGTAGTAGAGCGTACAGCATATACAACAATATGATAGTTTGCTTGTAATTAGTGCATTATATAACAAACATACAGGGTGTTTCCTAAGTAATCTAAAATATTATATGGGGCGCTTCGTCACTCAATTTTAAGACGAAAAGTTCATATAAACATGTGTGATAAGTCTTGTCGTTAATGAGATACAGGGTGTTTTATTATTTTATTATGTAGCTTAGTAAACGTATCTGAACATGGTAAACGATTATTAGGATAACGCTGGGCATACATACGTCTAGCCTCTAAGGCATTACCATTCGCTAATCCATACAAAAAGTGCATATTAGCCATTTCGGCATTAGTAAACACAGGCATCGTTGTTAACTTAACACAAAAGATCGTATTGTTAACAATTTATTGTTCGTTGTTTGCGTTAGTTTTAGGTTTGACACAGTTGTCAACGTTATTCCAAAGGCCACTTAGAATAAGCATGTTTTTCGAAAACCAGTAGCGTCACCAGGAAAAATTAATTTCAAATACAATCAGAGCTGATTTATTATAAACAATTTAACACCCTGTATCTCATTAACGACAAGACTTATCACACATGTTTATATGAACTTTTCGTCTTAAAATTGAGTAACGAAACGCCCCATATAATATTTTAGATTACTTAGGAAACACCCTGTATAGACTTGATTTGTCGCAATTGTTTACTATCATATATATTAAAATCTGTCAAGGTGGCGCCGCCCTGGTGGGTGTCCGTCCGTCCGCACAACCGTTTCTCAAATAGTTTGTTTCGTTTTATTACTGTAAGGCACAGCTTCAACTCATATTCTAATCGCATTGTCAATTTATTGTAACTCTTCCTACTGTACGCGTGCGTAGCATGCTGGATCATCTAGTTTCTAATTATAAAACCTATAAAACCTAATATTTTGTTACATTCACTAAGTGGGGTATTAATATGGGAATTAAATGTAAGCTTACTATCAAATGTTATACCCAGGTCCTTATGTTTAAAAATTCTTTTTAGTACAATTTTATTTATATTACAGTCACGTTGTATCACATTAATTGACATGATAAGACATAAACGATTTCTCAATGTTAAGTTGTAATCTATTTTTACTAGACCAGAAACCAATCGTGTCAAGATCTCGTTGAAGATTACTGCAATCACTAGTTTGTGATACAGTTGTAAATATTTTTATATCGTTAGCATATAACAATACTTCACAATTTAGTAACTTACAGAAATCGTTTATAAATATTGTGAACAATATGGGTCCAAGATTTGATCTTTGTGGTATCACACTCAAAGCAATATATTTTTGGATTTATGGCCACCATACATGACATGTTGTTCTATTCCATATAAATACGAAGAAATAACGCTGCACAGTTTCTCATCAATTTCATTCTTAGCCAAAATTTCATGATCTAATTTATCAGCTTTTTTAAAATCAAGATAAATAACGTCTACTTGTTTTTGTTTATCTAATGTTTTAGAGATATATTGAGCAATATTTACCAAGTTTGTGGTTGTTGACTTCTTCTTTACAAAACCGTGTTGAGATATAGATATTTTAGGAGTAACAATCCAAGTAATATGGTCACTTATTAACGACTCAAATACCTTAGAAAAGTTTGATAATATTGATATAGGTCGATAATTCATTATATCAGATTTGTCACCACTTTTATGTACAGGTGTTACTCTTACTTTTTCCAGGTTTCCAGAAATATATCCGCCATAATTATAAGATTGTATTAATATAGAAGCGCAATATCTTACAAAAAAAGAGGGTATATTATCTAGTCCAGACGTTTGAGTGGCTTTAAGTTTTCTAAGATGGGAGAAAATAATATCCTCAGTCAGTTTGCAATTCCCAAAGTGTTCGTATGCTTTTCTATTACTTTTGTCACAAACTTTCAAGAAATTATCACATTTCGTAAAAACAGTTTCAAAAAATTAGCACAACTTGTCCCGGATCATTAATTTCCACGATGCGATATACCATGAATCTACTCAATCACGTTTTTTGCTTAAAATGATTAACATACCCCCAAAATGTGCGTGAATTATTTTTTATTCTTTCTTCAATTTTTGTATTGTAATTACTATGAGCACTAATGTATAGACGTTTGACTTTTATTCTTAGTTCCTTGAACAATTGATAAGTATGTGGATTTAGTTTCTGTAATGACTATGTAGTTTACTTTTAATTTTAATTTCATTTTTTACTTCAGATGTGAACCAGGGAGAGTATTTCTTGCAGACCTTTGTGTTTTTAGTCTTGGGAACTGTTTTTTTTTCAAATATGTCATAGATTAACGTGTATAGTAACTCACATGCCATATTTGGATTTGTGAGGGTTAGTAATGTGTCCCAACTGATATCATTGATTTGTTGGTATAGACTAACTAAATCACATTTTTTGAAGTTGAACCTTAATTCATTCTTGTTTTCAAAGTTTAGGTTGTGGTGTTATCTTTCTTGAATTATAATGTTTAAAGTTGGATGATATGCATCTTCATTGACAACAACTTCGTCTGATTTAACAGTAAGAGTTTTTAATTTGCTCGATGTAAATACTAAGTCAAGGATTTTGCCTTTTATGTTGGCTATGGTGTTTTGTTGTTGAATTTTCATAAATTCATTAAACTAAACTAATGAATTTGTTAATTCACAGCTAGTGTTTTCTCTATTGAAGTAATTAGAGATGTTGAAGTCCCCAACAATCATTAAGTGCTCAGCATCATATGATTTTTTTTCAATATCTTGGTACACTTGTAAATATATTAAGTGGGGGTATTAAGGGGAATGTATATACAAAATAAGAGTATTACTGTACGATTTACAAATAATTTCACAGCTACACACTCAACTTTTCTCAAATTTTACTTGTTCAGATTTTAATGTATTTCTTACAGCAATTAAAACCTCTCCACCTCGTTTATTTGCACGGTTGTCTTCAACCAGGTTTCTGTTATTAAATAAATATCATTGTTTTGCACGCATATACTTAAGTAAAACGTTTGGGTTTTGGAGTTTAAACCTCGTACATTTTGGTATATAACATTGATTGAATTATTGGCAATTTCTGTTTGGGCACTATCTAGTTTTTTTGAGTTACTTCAAGAATTTTTGGTGTGTTGTTTATGAATTTTCTTTGGCATCTATTCTTTGGTTTAATTCACTCTAATAACTTGTTTTAATTCGATTCTTTGCATTTGAGTTCTATCATGAGCAATCTTAACGTTTTTAGGTAAATTGTTAACTTCCAAGAATATTTGTTTGATATCATCAGTGGAATGAAACATGATTTCTAATGGTCTTGGTTTCAATAGATTACTATAATATATTCTTCTGCCTAGTCTATAGGTATTTGCAAAACGAATCGGTGGTTGGATATTTTTAAATACATCACGAACTTTCTTCGAGTCATTATTCTTTCTATCCTCAAAATTAATTCCATTGAAAACCTTTTATTTTCTAACCAGGTTGTAATTTTTTTTAAATCGTTCTCAGCTATATCTTTAAAAAAAAGAAGAAGAAAAAGAACTGGATCAAGAACCGTTCCCTGTGGTTCACCGCAGAATACTTTTTTGCAATCATTTAAAGTATTGGCAAATGTTCTGTTACTTAAATAATTTTGAATCAGATATACTGCAACTCCGTGAAAACCAAAATTTTCTAACGTAGTTAATAATAATTAATAATAAAATGTCTATTAGAAAATATTCTTATACTCATTTTTAAGTTTTTTATTTAGTAAAAAAAAAAGAAAAAAATATCGTCTCGGGAGGATTCGAACCGATGAGTCTAAGGGACCATAGTAACCAAGTAAAATTACAAAAGTCCTTTAGACTCGATATTTTTTTTCTTTAAATTAACAACTTACAAATGAATTTAAGAATATGTATTTTCTAATAGACATTTTACCACTTAATTATAATTAACATAAATGGTTTATACCAGAAGTCCCAAAAAAGTATTAACATGGGATTGAAATATTAACATGTAAAATCCTATATCCAATGTTAAATGAAAATCACTGTATATGTTATTTGTTAAATAAGCTATCGCATGTTCTGTAGAGATTCTATTTCTAAAACCAAATTGTTTATTCGATTAAAATAGGTATTTATTTACTATTCTATTCTTTATAATTTTTTCTACGATTTTTGCTAAATTGGAAATCAGACATATAGGCCTATAGTTCGACATATCGAGTTTATTTCCACTGTTAAATCACGATTTAATCATTGCAACTTTAAATACATTTGGAAAAATACCTGTTTCTAATATTTTATTAATTATAAATGCAAGTGTGTTTTTATATACTCGTTAATTAATAGTATAGTATTCGAAGAGATATTATCAAATCTTGGCGATTTTTTAGGTTTTAGAGTTTTTATACAATTTGCTACTTCATATGTGTCTGTAGGAAAAAAATACATAGAACATGTCGCTATATTTGTTTTTAGTTTATACTCATTTGTTGGTTTTATAGTTTCACCTACATGTAGTCCAATTTTAGAAGAATATTTATTAAAATGATGAGCTATTTTCTTTTCAGTTACTATTATTTTATTTACATAATCTACTGTACAGAAATACTTGGCTTTATCGACTCGAGTGTTTATTGCATTAAAATTATGGTCTAGATAACGATGTGTATTTAAAACATTCATTCGTCGTTACAGTTATCTGTTGGCATTGCTTAGTTAATTTATTAATTTTTACGTCGACCGTGCATTTATGACTTACATTAACGTAAACAAAATCGTTCATTAATGACCCCTATTAATGAACGATTTTCTATTAATGAACGATTTGAGTATAGGCAACTAAGCATACATGTATATACCTAAAAGCCATTTTATCTGTTGATCAATTACAAAATGAAAATGTAAATAAAAAGTCTGTCGTAATTTGTAGCAAAACAAATTTTAATAATAACGAATCAACATTAATTTACAGTTGTAATAAATCTTCAATTTTTTCACACAAACTTTGAGACATTTTTGTACTGTATACAACATTTCGATAATAACACTTAATAAAATTTAACGATGTTTAGCTCATCTATTTTACAAACTATTGTCTCACACAGTTCTTCAATATTGTTTACTCATTGTTCAAAAGTTAAATTCTTCAAGCAGGGTTGTAAGAGAAAATAAAAACTATAAAAAAGCAATGACCCGATAACCATTCCGACGTCAAAAAATATCTTTGGAGGTGTAGTGGAACCACTTTAAGAAAATGTTTTTTTTATAAACTCTACATTAGCATGTTGTGTGAAATAACATTAAGGTGAAATCAAGCTTCATCGTTAAAGAATCTTAAGCTGGAATACACAATAGCGATATGAATGAATTTCTGTTTGGTATGATGTGATGTACTTGGGCTTCTTGTATCATTTATCAAACATTGTCAACCATTTCTGGTTCGGTCTTTGTAGGTGCATCACTATTTTGAATAAGCACCAATCCGTTCTTACAAAAAAGATTTATACATTTTCTTTCGCGCTGATGTATATTGTATTTTGACGCAACAATTGGAATTTAGTACCTCAATTCTCCATCAACTTAGTGACCTTAATTAAATACTGTTGTCAAATAGCCATACAAAAAACGAAAAGGCAAAGAATAATGAAATACAAAGCTCACAAAAAGTAGAAAGAATAAAGTTAGGTTATGTTATACAATTAAAAAAATGGGGTGAGTTCACAAACGGTACTTTCTAAAGATGCGTTCACAATAGCATATCTTTTCTAAAATTATTAAATTATAATTTTATTAAAATTACAAAGTACGGTCGACGGAAAAGTTGTGTAACTAACTTTTGAATTAAACGGCAATTAACAATCTTAAACATTAACGCGCTCGCTTCGCTCACGCGTTAAAATATCTCGATTGCTAATCGCCCTTATTAATACACTCGTTTGTTAAATAACTATTAGTAATTGTTCTGTGTTTATTGATAATATTATTTACCATACTCAACATTGAAATGTTACTATCCTTATTTTTTTTTATTTCTTTTATAGATTGATAGTTTTACTCTCAATATCCACACATTTATTCTGACATTCAGGTTTGGCAATGACAGCCTTCCATAAAGTAACAAAAAGACTAGTCCATAAAGAAGTACATTTTGACTGAAAAACTGTATCATAAACAGCACGAATTTGACCGGTTGACCATAATAGCTAAGTCCGTAATCTATATTTTTATGGACAAGCCACAGAATTATTGACGAGCGACGAAGGAACAAGGCCATAACTGTGGCGAGACCATACAACGGTTATGGTCAAGTGTATAATTTTACTCAAACAAATATGTACTGCAGATACGATTTGTCATACCGACGTATATCTAGTCGTATTTGCTTGTGTTTACAAAGATATATTGAAAAATTCTTAGCCTACTATAGAACCAAACAAAATTTCAATGTCAAAATATTTTATTACTCAACATATTCTCCTCTTAATTGGATATATTTATTACAGCGAACCTGCAACGTCTCTAGACCTTTTAAAAAAATTTTCTTCTTGCTCTGCAAACCAGACCTCCACAGCTTCTATTACCTCCTTGTTGGAAGAAAATGTACGACCTTTTAAACTTTTTTTCAGTTGAGGAAAGAGGTGATAGTCGGACGGAGCCAAATCGGGTGAATAAGGGGGGTGTTCTAGTAATTCAAACCCTAAATCACGAATTTTTTGCATGGCAACATGAGATTTGTGTGCAGGGGCGTTGTCCTGCAAAAACAAAACACCTTTGGATAGCTTTCCGCGTCTTTTCTCTTTAATATTTTTCCGTAGAGTGGTCAGTAATAATCAATCATGATTACTCCATGACAATCCCAAAAAACTGAAGCAAGAAGTTTTCCAGCAGATTTTTGGACACGAAACTTCTTAGGTCTTGGAGAACCAGAGTGTCGCCATTCCATCGATTGTTGCTTTGTTTCTGGATCGTAGAAATGTACCCAAGTCTCATCCATAGTAACAATTCGGTTTAAGAAGTCTACATCGTTTTCAAATCGAGCACAGATCGAACGCGATGCTTCTACCCTTGCACGCTTTTGGTCAACATTCAAACATTTGGGGATCCATTTTGCAGCAATTTTTCTCATGTCCAAATTGACGTGAACCATATGATGAACGCGTTCGTATGAAATATTCAGTGCTTCAGATATCCGTTTAGCCCAATTCGACGGTCTGATAAAATCATGTCATGAACTGCATCGATATTTTGGGGACTGACACAGAAACTGGCCTTCCCGATCGGTCATCATCTTCAATGGAAAATTTACCTCTTTTGAAGCTTGCATTCCAATTTTGACGGTCGCATACGAAGGACATTGATCACCAAGGGTATTAAGCATATCTTCGTAAATCTGCTTACCTCTTAACCCTTTTAAATACAGGTACTTGATGATGGCTCGATACTCCAATTTTTCGATTTTCACAATTTCGGTGGACATCTTTTTTCATTTAATTTATTGCGTGACTCTGGTTTACTTTTTTGACGTTAAACTTTACACTGACACTTCTAATAAGTTATTGTTCGTTGCTATGGTAACGCAATATTTTGTTTATGCAAGGAACTGGTCTAGGCTAACTAGATATCAATACATCCTTGTATAGATTGCCACTTTTACTCTTAAAATCCACACATTTATTCTAACATTCACGTTTGACATTGACAAGGCGCCATAAAATAACCAAAAAGGACTAGTCCATAAAGAAGCACAAAGTCGGCCGGTTAACCATCATCCATCTATAAAGTGGTAACATAATTCTAAAAGTCAAATTTTAAATTTAAATTTGGCTAGTGAGGAATTTTAGAGAAAAGTCAAAATTTGGACCATGCTAAACAACTTTGAAAATACTGACTATTACTTTAAAGTTTAATAATTAAAATATTTCAAAAATCAATTGGTATAATTCAATTTTTGGTTTTGCAGAATCAAATATAAACTACATGTTTTGAATGTGACTAAAATTTATCCTAACATAACATCTCAGTTCATGTTCTAAACTTATTTGAACTTAGAATTTCTTGACAGTTTAAAAATTGGATGTTGCTACTGAATTTCAATGTAGATTTTTAATATATTTTAACAAATGTTGAAAGGCCCACAAGGCCCGAGTATGGAATCCCACTGGTAGGAAATCACATTTTAGCGAACACAAGTTTTAATCGATTTGTGAAATCAATCAACTTATTCATAAATGATGCTAAATTAATAAAATCAGAACAATATGGTATATTCGTTAAGTGTAGTGTAGGTTGTTAAAATGAAGATTTCAGATATCACATTTACCCGTAGGAAATAACCACCCCGGTAAATCGTGGCAAACTAAGACGTTTTGACCGTGTTCGTACAAAAATGTTTTAGTTCCTATTACATTTTTCGGGCAGAAAAATTGAACTGTTTTTGAAGTAGTCGTTTAAAGAAATGCTATCTAGTTGCCAACTACGGTTACCATTTCGACACGGTCTAACCCCGGAGGACGTTTTTGTTTTAACAATGACTCTGGTGTGGTAGCCTCAATTCTTAAATTAAAACATAATATTTAAATTATTTATTGTATTTAAACATTTAAAACATTGATAATAAGTAAAGTTTCAGAGAAAGTAGAGGACGATAAATTCATAACACTTCTTGGTTTTCCTGTTGTTCTTTCTGGTATTGTTTTGTACATTTTTTTCTATTGAATCAGCTATATACCTTTCCGCTGTGGTACTACCAACCAGCATTCCAAAGAATATGCAATAAGAATATCCTCTGTAATTATCTTTTCGGATTACACTACTGTGAATACTTTTTTTATATCGTTCCTTTAAATTTATTAACAGCAAATCTTGGATGGCAGAATTAGCAACACTACTGACTTTCTAATACTTGATGCAGTAATTGACCCCACATCACATTTTAATGCTTATTTATTAATTTTATTATTTATTTTTAACACTACTACACTTGGGTTAGGTACAGAAAAAATTTTAAAATACACTTTTTAAATGATGAAATGTTAAAGTAGAAATATCTCGTCCAAGGACGAGGTGTAAGGGAGAGTTCCAAGTACACTAGCTACGTTCCCCCTCTGGATAGCTAGACTTATGCGTTGGATTAGGTAGGATTTAGATTTAGGTTCCCCAGTCGCATCCTTTAAGCGTCTACCAAGATCATTAGTAAACTGAATGGCCGCATCTCCAAATGAACCTAAAGTCTCCACAGCAAAGGGCAAGAAAAGTAGTCCTCTCTCCACAATATCTGAGTATTTCCTTATCTTGATCGCTGCGGCAGCATTTGCTGTGGCTCCCACTGATTTGGCTGAGGTCTGGATATTGGAGGGCGCAAGGGTATCTGGGCAAGTGGAATCCCATGCTAAGCATTTTCCATTGGACCATGGAATTAAGGTCACACCATCCGCTCTCTTACCATCTTCAGGACTAAGACCTACCGGCTCCAGAAGAGAGGGTATGTGGGCTGAGCTTAAAGCTTTGGCTACGATAGAGTTGATTTCTTGGTGGCGAGAATGTCGACCTGCACTAAAACGGCATGAGAGACCGTGGATTCCAAATTCACTGACTTTATCACCACATTTACATAGGTGGGGTTGGCAAAAACTGATTCCCATACGAAGGGCAACCGAGATTTGAAAGACAATGTCACTCAGTAAAGTTCCAATTGTGCTGATAGGGATGGCGTGTAACCAGGCTCCAGCTTCTGGGGTCATAACTGCATAAAATCTTGCCTTTTCTTGAGTAGATTCAGGTTCGAGGAGGGAAATTAGACGGTGGATATTAAGTAAGTCCCAATTTTTTGTTTAAGGGGGTCAGCGGGTTGAGGAAGTTCTAACTGGGTCCAAGCATCTTTTGCTTCAAGGTATCCATGAAAAACAGTAGTCTCGGAGGGGAGAGAATAGAGACCATTAGTTCCTCGACGGATGAGATTGAAGATAAAAAGGCGGGCAGGTAGAGATCTTCGAGTTTACGAATGCCTAGTCCTCCAAAGTTCACTGGTAAACTAGACAGGTCATGGTGAGCAGCATCGAAATTCAGATTCGTAATTTTAGTCAGAGCTTCTTTAAAGAAATTGTCAAATTCTTTCAGGATTGCGAGATGATTGTGTAAGGGTGTATTGCGGATTAGGTAGGTTAACTTAGGAATCCCAGTGCAAGATTTCAAGAGAAAGTAAGCTGTGTGTTTGTTAAGATTCAGAATTCTTGATAAGAGCAGTTGGAGTTCGTCAAGTTTAGCCGCAAAGACGTCACTAGTTGCAGAATCAACGAGAGGGGCTCCCAGAAGTGTAAGTTGGCTTGAGGTTATTCTTATGCCGGGAGCAATCGACTGGAAATCTTGGATAACCTTTTCATTTGGTTCAGAGCAAAAGAACAACTCGCATTTTGATGGATTAATTTCTAATCCCAAGTGTTTTCCGACGAGATAATGTGTTGGAGATCTTTTAGTACCATATCGGGAGATCCTCCTAGAGTACCATCGTCGAGGTACCACACGTTCAATTCTGATGACAGTTCCTGGATAAGATTATTAATGGCGAGGCAGTATAGTAAGGGACCTCCTGGATCGCCCTGCTGGGCTCCGACTTGCGACATTATAATATTATTGCCAAAGAACAAATTAGAGCTTGAACTGTAGCATGAATTGAAAAACGGGAACAGCTTGGGACATATTGTTAATACTTGTTGGAGCATGTTGTCTCGTTCTATTGAATTAAAAGCGTTCTTCTGGTCTATTTTAAGAATAACTTTGTCCGAATTAGCTTTAGAGTTGATGAATGATCTTGTTGAGTGAACGGCTGCTTCACAACCCGCTTTAGTTCCAAATCCTAGCTGTTTCGGTCTGAGAATTGAACCAACTTCCTCTCTAACTGAATGGCAGGCTAATTTGGCAGCTAGACGACGGTATACACATCCAACGGCGATTGGTCGAATACCTCCATCCTTCTTGCTCAGGGCGCAGAGGGATGCTCCAAATAGGATAGGAGTAATGACTGAATTGACCTCCCCGGATAGCAAAAGATTGACTAGCTTTGTTAACGAACTGACTAATTTGGCTCCCGTGTTTCCAAGGCCTGTGGCAGTAAGGTCCTTGAGGTGTTGAGGTCGAAGACTGTCCAGACCTCCAGCGGAACCATTGTTAAAGCTTTTAATGGCTTCAAAGACTAGATCACTGGTCGTAACTAAAGATTCCATTGAGTTGTCCATGGTGGGCATGGCTAAATCTCGGGAAGGGCTTGGATGTTTCTTCTTTAGGGACTCCAGGGTGTCTTCGTTGAAGGGGCAAACGAATCATTTGATGACAGAAGGGTGATAGCTCCTCTGATGTCCCCTTCATCCACCTTAGCTTGACTTTCTTGTTAAGGTTAAATTTCGGTCGGTGGTTTGGCTTGATTAATGTAGGAGGAGATGCGTTGATAATATTCCGTTTGACTGCTGCCGACAGACTTAGGCCAGAGTTTTGTCGGGTTTTTGAAGAGAGGCGTAGGGAAATAGAAGTAAGGTTTTCCATGAGTCGACATCATTGAGTGAAACACAGTTATCTATTACGTTGGTAAGCTTGGCAGAGGCTGAGATCCTAGCTGCTTTGGGGATTCGGCTTAACACTCTGACGGATGTTTTATACTTTATGAGGATTTCTTCTAAATCTTGCTCTTGGGTCGAATTTAAATCCGTATTCTGAACAATGTTTTTGTGCATGCGGGCTATGTGCGTATTTATTCCCTTTTTGGTGTAGAATTGGTGACAGTGAGGACACTGGGATCGGTCTCCTTGAGTAGATGGAGGCATAGTGTCAAGGAAACAGTCAGAATTTCCCACTTCAAAAGTCCGAAAGAAAAGCACCGAAAAAACGTCGAATATATGAGTCTGCTAAAGTGTCAACGCAAGTGGCATCCCAAATCAGCCGTTGACCTTACTCCAGGGTACTAAGGTTGCTCCATCGGGTCGCTTTCCATCATCCATGCTGAGACCAACGGGTTCCAATGATAAAGTTCACAAAAGATAACGCTCTCTGAATGAGTTCATTTAGCTCATTATGCCGTGAAATTCGTCCTTGACTAAAAGTGCAGCTTAGACTATAATGTCCATTTGGTTTTACAATAGCTTGGCAGTGACAAGAATGTTCTTTATAGATATCACAACCAAGCCGTAATGCAATGCATGTACGAAACGAATGGCAGTCCATAAAGGTTCCAACATTTTCCGAGGGAATAGCATGAAGCCAACAGTTCGATTCGCGTTCTTTTAACGCTAAAAGTCGAGCTGCATCAACGGGGGTTACTGGGGTTAATTTATTTGTCACAATTCTTGCTATGTTCAAATTGTCCCAATTCTTTTGCACATGTGGAACTGGTGGTAAGCTTTCTGTATTGAGTGAATTCCATACATCGATCGCCTCATCGTGGTGGTAAACTGAAATCTCAATGTCCATGAAATGTAATCATTGAAAGACGAGATTACAGCAACCACTTTTGAGGCTAAAAATGCTGGAAGAGCTAGATTCTTTATTCTCCTGATACCGAGGCCGCCACAGTTGACTGGAAGTGTCGCTTGAGTCCATTGTTGATTATTCAAAGGTATGTTTATTATTGATTCGAGGTAAGCATGTATTAATGAATCCATTTCATTGTTTAAATATGCAAATTTCCAAAAAGGATTTGCTCTTAATAGGAAGGATAACTTTGAATGAATAAACAATTGCGTAGGAGAAAGTACGCAATGTGCGAGTCAATTTCCTTTAAACGATCCACCAAGACGTTTAGCGTTTGTAATTTCTTTTTGAAAATCGTCATGAATCCTTCATCAAAAATTGGTGCGCCTAAGAATTCCAGATTTTCCTTAGAGGTAATGCGGATTCCTGGGGACAGTTCATCAAATTTGCGGCCAATATTTTTGTCTATTTCTCCTGAACCAAAGAATAACTCGCATTTGGATGGATTGATTTCCAGTCCCACATCCTTTGCCATTTCAATGAGGAGTCTGAAGTTTTCAAGAACGATCTCAGGCTTATCTGCTAGCGTAGCATCGTCCATGTACCAAAGATTAAGCTCCGTTGACAGTGTTTCGACAATAGGATGTACTGTCAAAGAAAACGCCATCGAACCACAGGGGTCACCCTGCTGACAGCCAATGATATCTTAATGTTGGCATTAACTCACGTTTTTTAGGGAATAATTTACTTTTTTACGAAGCCATGTCAAGAACTTCTTCCACTAATTATTACTAATCTGACACTTCTGTCAACTCGATTTGCCTTACACAGCACCTTTGATAAATTAATATCTATTAAATCACTCTTAGCTTGGTAAGTCAATTTACAAAAACGGGAACATTAAATAGCAAATATGTACTAAAAATGCTTAAGATATTCCTTTAAATGATAATTTATGGATAAAGGTTTGCAGATAATTATTAGAAATACTAGCAGTTTTATTCGACAAAAGCCCTTCATATGAATTTGGAAAAGTAATTTTTTAACAAAACTTTTAGACGTCTAAGACTTGGCAACCACGTAAGATAGAAATTGAAACATTCTTAAGACATTCAGTAAAACCGGCTTTCAATACCTTGTCTCATTCTCTTGTTATAAGCTGTTAGAATGTAATCTTTTAGATTTGGAAGTTCTTGACATGGTTTCATGAAAAAGTAAATTATTCCCTAAAAGTGTGGGTTAATGCCAACAATGTATACATTTTTGAAAAGGACAAGAAATGGTTTTTCCAATGATGTTAACAATTATAGAGTGTCCTATTTAAACTAAACTCACAATTTTAGTTCAAAAAACTTAATTTTTTTTTTCGTCAATATCCATAAAAATTACATGTGGCAACAATGTCAACAAAAACTTGAAGTATATTTATGAAGTTTAGTGAAAACTGCCTGTCGATATCTTTTTCCGTTCTCGAGTTATAAGTTGTTAAAATGTGTCAATTTATAGATGGACACCTTGTATATTGGAATAAAATTCATATTTAGAAATGTGATAATTTGAGAAAATTTTTCAGCTTCCTCTTGAAAAAGTAATCTTCAAATATTTCTATTTAATTTTTTCAAATCTTTAATCAACAATTATAGACCTCAAAACCACTATCAAAACAGGAATCAAATGTATAAATAGTTAATGTTTGCATAAATTCTTCAATTTTTCTTTCAAAAAATATTTTTTTTATCAGAGAATATAGAATTAAATATTATTCTTAGATAGATAGATATACAGGGTGAATGAAAATGTGTTGCATCAAAGTTATGTTATGTTTTTATGAAACACCCTGTATTTTATTAAGTTTTTTGATTGCCCGTAAAAAATAAGGTATACTTTGATAAAAGTTTCCTATACCTAAATACAGAGCGTTCTGAGTTACGTCGAATTTTCTTAAAATATAGAGTATTACAAAAAATCAATATCTTCTAATCCAACAAATTATAACAATTTTACTTTTACGTCTAAATAGTTGGATATTTGATTAATGTATTCCATAATTAAATACTAACACCTCTTTACATGGTGTTCAGAAATTACAGGTTAATTATTAGATCATTCTCAATATGTAATATAATATGAGCATTATTTTAAATAGAACACCCTGTATTTTATTAAATTATAAGGTTAACAAAAAAGTTCTCTTTTCAATTGTATAAGGGTGTCCTATGTCTAAGTGTTACAGTTTTTGCAATTTTCTTTAAATCAATGGTAGGGAGAAATTTTAAAACAAAAAATGCATACGTAATCTAATCGGTTAATGTCATGTTATGCTAATAATTGTCTAAAGTTCATAAACAAAAATTTAAACGGTCATCATAATTGTTTTCTGTCAAATGCTGCTGTAGTCGAATGTGTGACAGATGATTGTAGATTTTCTTAACCATTCTTCTCACACTCGTTTAACTTGAATTATCCATGTAGTACTTGTATTAGGGTTTTCCGTGACAGATGGGACAATTTTTACAATCAAAGTAAGTCCACTTTTCGTAACTATTTACGAAAAATTAAATTTTTCGTCACTTGTGAATTTGTTTCAACACCCTGTAAAGAGATGTTTAATATTTGATGATGGAATACATTAATCTAATATCCAACTATTTAGACGTAAGAGTAAATTTGTTATGATTTGTTGATTAGAAGATATTAATTTTTTTAATACTCGAAAAGTCGACGCAACTTAGAACGCTCTGTTAGGTATAGGAACTTCTATAAAAGAACACCTTACTTTTTACGAGAAATCAAAAAACGCTAAAATAGAGGGTGTTCCATAAGAAAAAACATTACTTTGATGCGCCACACTTTTTTGGGACATACTGTATATTTCAAAATAATTTTAAAATGTAAAATTTATTAACTTGAAACTACTAAAATGACAAAACTTGTAAAACTTTTACTGTTTTGCCATAAATCTGCGTCCCGTTGATGGTGATTCAACCTGTATAATTCAGTTATCTTTAATTTAAAAGAAATACATTTCAAACGAATGTATACGATCGATTTCCGAATTCGGAAAATGGTTATCTAATAATAATAGAAATTAATTTTGTGTTTTTGGAACTTTTGCTTACCTGAAACCCACGTCCCGTTGAATGATTTTGGATTAAGTCTTCCCTCGATGAAATCCTCCAAAGCTATAGCTCTGGCTTCTTTTACCAACGGTGATGCATTAGATTTTTTCGGCAAGAAGAATTACTGCAATAATTACGGCTGTTGCAATAATGAGAGTGATTGCACCACCAACAATCATTATAATTTTTCTTTCTTCCTAATCTTTTTCCGAAATTAGCTCCTGAAACAATAACAACATTGTAATATACATTTAATTATATTTGGCACAGTATAATTAGTTAATACGTTGAACACCACTATAATAAAAAGATTTTATCAGTTTAAAAAAAAATGATGACACGTTCGTGTTTTAAGATATATTTAGAACAAAAGATATTAAGTATGTTGCATGCAACTACCGATAAGGATTGTATATTAATTTATCGTTTAAGTAAAATTTTGTGATTATCATTAATGGTATTTGAAATCAAATTATTTGAAACTGGATTTATTTAAAAATAATCTATGAACACTAAACAATGTCTATTAGAAAACGTTTTGCGTAATAATTTCTAAATTTAACCAAACATATTAAAATATTTCAAATTATATTTAATAATATTTCAAAACGTACGAGGGTTCAAAACCCAGTTCAACTCTTTTTTTTAGTTGTCTTATTATTTTAAGAGAACAGGGTTTAATTTCTATCGGTAAAAGGCATAAGTTTTAATTTTTTTACTTGAACTGGCAATGGATTTATTAGAATATTCACATTATGAAACATTTTATTCATTGTTTAATTGAAACGGTAGAAGACAAGGCATATGAGGTCAATTGGTTAACCATCTGGGGAATTACTGCAAAATGATTTTATCTCTGCAGTAGAAGTATGAAAGATATCAATGTTACGTAGAGTACTGTTGTCGCATATAGAGAAAATAGGAGACGACTCCAGCACGCGCGTACGAGAAGTGGGTAAATAGAAAGTGGTGGGAAAACGAAACCCATGTCGAGGAATGGAAAAAGATAATTTAGCCAACAGTTTGGGGCAAGTTTGTATAGAAAGAGATGAGAAGATGTAGCACGAGGACTGCGGAAAACCTCTAAGAGGATAAATCTCGCCAACGTAATAAGCAAGAAATTTTAAGAATTTGTGCTGAATGTTTTTCAGAGCGCGGATATAAACCTGAAGCGTAGGGTTCCATCGAGACATACTCCAGCCGAGATCAAATAAAGGTCTTGTACAACAAAAAAGGTAAGTCAGCACTTAAAAAATCTCTAGAGTTTCTGACAGAGACGGTTCAAAAGTGACACCCAGATCTTTAAAAAAGTTAGAACGGGTAATGGTGATGTTGGAGGCTTTGCTCTAGTATAAGAAACGACATGACATTTAAGAACGTTTAGATCTAAGTGATTAGACCGACACCATTCATAAAATAGATCAAACCTTCTCTGAAGCACAAAAGCATCAGACATACAACGTATTACCTGAAATATCTTCATGTCATCCGCATACAGTAAGCAATGATAATCAAGAGTAGGTGCGACATCATTGACAAAAATATTGAAAAGCAGGGGGCCGAGAACAGAGCTTTTGGGGTACAGCCAAAGGAACACCTGAAACACGCGACCGGAAGCCGAGCAGCTGAACAAACTGGGTTTTACTACACAAGCAGTTTTTGAGTAATTGTACTAGGTTGTTACACAAACCAAAACAATGAAGCTTCAAAATGAGAATCTTATGGTTTAGGAGACCGAATGCCTTGCTAAAGTCAGTGTACACGACGTCGACCTAAACCAGAATCCAATGATTCAGGTAAAAACTGGTGCATGGCAGTTAAACTGGTAGTTGTAAAATGCCCTCTAACAAAGCCATGCTGACAGTTATGAAGCTTTTGCAAGATTCTAGAGCAATGTAGTTATTTTAGCAGGATTTGAAAAGTTTTGAGAAGTTACAAAGAAGCGCAACGGGACAATAGTTATGAGCATCAGATCTGTCGCCTTTTTATGAACGGGAACGATCCGACCGGATTTCCAACAAACAGGAAAATGTTCCTGTTGAATGATCAAATTAAATATGTGTAGTAATGGCGTTACTGAATCAGCTACCAAGAAAGTAGTACAAAAATTGAGAACATCATGTTGGCTGTCACTGTGAACACCAAGATAAGTCATATCTGAAGGTGTACCGCAGGAATTACGGACTAAATTGATGCAAGACCAGAATCGATTAGGATTAGACCTAATGCCTGTTTCTGACAACCACACGAGGTTTGGAGGACAAAGGAAGATCAAGTATCCTATTTTTTGAATTGTGGACGCAATTGAACTACTCAAGAGGGACAGTAGGTTGCAAAAATTATTTAATTTATGAACACGTTCGGTGGTGTAGTGTAGTGATAGTTGAAAATATAATTTATAATGTTTGCCAAGTGTGCCAATGTCAGGATTGTAGCGTAGAGACAGTATAAAAAAAGTCCGCAAAAATGTCTGGTTTTAATTTGCATAAACCAATAAAAATGTCTTGTAATATCAGTGAGAATTGGAAATGTTTTAAACAAGCCCTAGATATCTACCTAAGAGCTTCAGAACTTAAATACACATATTTTTTTGACAGTAATATTTGTTTCAAAACACTTAATTTTATTTTTTTTAAATCTCTAACACACATAAAGACTATTTCGATAAAAAGAACTATTTATTAAAAAAATCGATGCACCTTTTTCATCAAATTACAAATGTGTGGATGTGGCTAAAGTTTCAATTTATGTCAATTTACACAGCACACCCCAATTACCTTTTTTATTGATCTATCTTATTCTATAACAAGTGACAGAATGAATTTTACCTCAAAATATACGAATTTCAAAACTGTTAGCGTTCTAGTTGAGAGTAGTTTTCATTTAAATTAAAATCTGTTACTACGCAATTAGAATAAAAATTTGATCTATATTCTGAATCTTCTAAGACCTATCAAATATTCAATATAAGATCTAATGTTCCAAATTTATTTATTTATTTATTGGTATGGTTGCTTAATATTTTAATTATTGTATCGTGATAGAATTTAGATATCATTATTCGCGACCGATTTCAAATTTAAGCTTGCAAGACATAGCAATATTTAAAAGTCGACTCCGATAAAAACAGTCGTCAATATCAAAATAAAGGCTCTTTCAGCAATGTGTTTATACCTATGATTATTGTTCATAAAAAAATTACATACCTAAAACTTACATTTTCTTTACAAATCAAAATCCGACAATAATTTATTAATTCTATCATAAAACGAAATTATTACATTAAATACCAAAATTCTGACATTTGTCATTTATACTCAAATGCTGCCAATATTGCGACAGTTTAAATTTAACACAAATTGTTGAACCAGTACAAACCTGAATAAAAATAAACAATCATTCAACTTAATATGGGACCCTAGAAATAAACTTTAACAAAGCACGAAGCTATGACCTAATAATAGACAAAATCTTACCAAGGAAATTATGCAACTTCATAATGACAATACAAATTTATACAAAGAAGAAATAGAATGTGTACTTAAGCCACGAACTACAATTTGAAACAGAAAAAAGTGAAATAAAACAACGAATAGGTAAATTGCAAGATATATTAAGACAAAAATTGCCAATATGTCTAAAAAAAAGTGTTCGACCAATGCGTTTATTATCAGTTCTTACATATGGTGCTAAAACATTAACACTCACCAAATAAGCTGCGCATCACTAGAAAAGACAAAATATCCGATACTCTATAAGAAGATGAACAAAAGCCATATACATCCTCGAAAAAATTACGAAAGCCAAATGAAAGACATATGGTCTAAAAAGCTAGCATTGTGGAAACCTAGATAAGACTAAAGAAATGTTGGCAGACCTCTTATTAACGAGTGATGATATTAAGAGATGAGCAGATAATTGGATAATTATATTCCAGGATAAGAATAAATAGAGACAATTAGAGAAGGCCTACGTCCAGCAGTGGACACGATAGGTTGATTGATAATGACTATATTTAAGAAATACAGCATCGTTCGAGTGGAATAAAAGGTAGCCCAACTATTTCTCATAATAAATCACACCAGCCCCATGAAAATCAATCATTTTACTAACAGTAGTATCCAAAGTGTTTCAAAAATTCTTATTTATATCACATAAAACTTGAGACAAACTAATACAATTATAGCTTAGTAACTCATAGAAGTGTATATTTGGACCCGAGCTTTAACTGTAAACCTTACACTACGTTTTCAGTTGACCCTACGATTCCTTGCAATCAACGAAATGGTACAAACTCTATTGCTTTAAATTTGTTAGTCAACCTCAAATAGAAGAGACTCAACTATCTGTTCATAGGAAAAAACGAGGGTATAATGATAAGTTTGCATTTTCGGCCTTAATATGAGTTTGTTTCCAGATCTAGTTTATATTTGATTTCCACATTGATATTAATTGTATTCGATGTTTTTGTGTATGTAACCCTACTCGATAATACTTATGCTATAACATTTCATAATAGTTTTATAACAAGATACGACCATCGGATATGCAGTAGACAGAGCACAGCCTATTCAATGCCCAAAAGTGGCCATTAGTGCCACGAGTTTAACAAAACGGGTCGAACTTTTTTTGAAATGGTTTAAGACTAGCAGTAAAAAATGTTTCAAACAAATCAGTAATACATAGAAGTTATAGTTATATGGAATGTAGAGCAAGCGCCACGAACAATGGCAAGCAATCGGCGCAAGCAGATTTCTAACTTACTTTCAGGGGTGTATATTAAAGACCTAACATTTGTGATTGGTGTTTGCGGAGCATCCGCAAACATAGGAAACAGGACACAAAATGTAAACAAAGAAAAGAAAAAAAAAGGAAATAAAAATAACTCCTACCTCAGTACTTGTAGTGCGATGTAATGTTCTAAGCCTTCTAGGGGATCCCCTGGGCGAAGCACTTGTAACTATAGAAATGCGGGATTTTGGCTTGTAACTATAGAAATGCGGGGTTTTGGAAAAAGCGTGTGAATTTAAGCAAATTTAAGTTTTTTAGAGTAAATAATAGTAAAATTTAGAGAAAAAAATAAAAATTAAAAACTAAAAATAAAGATACAACTGCTAAAATTGAGGTAAACGGCACAGCTTCACAATAGGTCGTTGAAGACGTCCATTGGCAGTGTGTACCGTAGCGACGCGAACAACACCATCTGCGCCCGGGTGACATGCAATTACTCGAGCTAGAAGCCATTGTGAGGGAGGTTTTAACACATTTTTTATTAATACTAAAGTATTAATATCGATTTTTTTAGTTTTAGAAAGCGGATGCCACTTAGAACGCTGTTGTAACGTGTGTAAGCTAAACTATTTTTTAGATTGCCCTTTTTTAAAGTTAGCAAGTTTCAAACAAAGTAAATTAATTTTACACTATAGTTTGTCTGAGCTACTCGCCTTCAGCTCATAGCTCAATATGTAATTTGTGTGAACTTTTCCCTGTTGTACAAATACAATTACATAGATAATATATTCGAGTGGTAGCTTGTACTATTAGGCATTTACAATTCAATTTTACAGCCATTTACAAAATTGTTTAAATCTACTTTAATTATAATCAACAAGGTAATTCAAGCATTTCTAAAATCTATATTGCGTGATTGTAATTTGTTAAAGTAAATCAAAAGGTATTTTTACTTTATACCACGTGATAAATTCAACAATAATGTACTAGAAGGATTGCATACTAATTATATTTGCAAGAAAAAATGTTCGTTTAACGTTTATTGATTGTGCGTTTTCCTACGCAATGATTTATGAGACATCATACTCGTGTTGAATTAATATGTAGGTACTTTACAAAAATACATCAATATTGATTTTTCACAGGACGTACTTCATCATGTTGGAATTTGAACAATCAAGAATAATAATTTTCCTCAGGTTTCTTTTATGCATAAGAACGGAACGGAACAAACAAAAAAAAACATATTAAGTTAAGTTCACGCACCAGACAAGCGTAAATTGTTCAAAAAGAATTTAGGGTTTATAGAGTTTATAACAAAACGATAGTTATATTTTATTGACAAACTTCTAAAATGAATTATTTGAGGTAGATACATTTTGATAATAGACTATTATTTGCATTGTACTAAATTACTTTCGTATTAATACAAAATAGGTAAGTGTTGAATGCTCCAGAAATAATGTATATCCCAAAATCCAATTGAAGAAAATTAAGAATCTGTGAAAATGGCATGCTTTCAACGTTAAGACAAATGTCGCACTTCCATCTCAGTCTACATCTCCCCTCAACCCGTAAGAGTTCCATTTCAGACGTGCTTCTCTATTGTACCTAGCCTTTCTTAAAGGCTTGGTCAGATAAAATTGTTGCAAAGCTGAGGTGTATGAGCATAACACGACGTGCTTGCCCGTCACGTCAAAATATTAAGTCTGGTTGGATTTTGATCGGTTTCGTTCCAATTTGTCGAGTTGTTTAATGTTTTTTAATGGAGAGTTTGAGTCTTTAAACAAATATTTTATGAGTTCAAAATTATTTAAGGGATGCTGTACGTTTGTACAACTCCATATCCTTAATCAAACGTTTATTCAAAGGCTGCGAAAGTTAAGTAATTGCAGGGAATTCCTGAAATCCGGCAATTATGCTATATTTTCAAATCCACACAGTTATTTTGTGACTAAAGTTGCTTATTCTTTCTTTCTCAAACGAGTTTCAATAATATTTTTGTACTCCTTTTAGAATTATTCTATTCACAATTTTATGGAGCACTAAAAGCACTTTCTTGCCCATTATCACAATTCGTAACATCTCTCTTCTTTGGAATTTGCCTCCAAATTTGCTGTATCAAAGGTTGGAGGAGATCTGCATTAATTCTTCATTTGCTTTGATAACAGTTACCATTCCTACATAGGTAAGACAACGGACATCAATACCCTAGTGTCAAATAGTTCCCCCACGAACACGTTGTTAGTAATACTAAATAATTTTAAATTGCTCTTGTTAGTTGGATTAAAATGTTCTTTTGTTGAATTTGTTGAAGCTATAGTATATGTTTTTCGGTAAAAAAGAAAAGTGAACCATATTCCTTAACTTCCTTTAATAATTATTAACTACATTACGACCATGTCGTAAGACTTACCAGCAATTAAATTTTTTTACGGCGTGCCTCGTCATTTTGGATAAAATAGGTAACAAAACCAACATGCCCAAATTTTATCAAAATACATTTATGAACAGAGACATCTATTGGAAAATGATAAATTAAAATAAATTATTAGAAGGAAGTTGGGAAGATACAACCAACAACATACCTGAATGTGAACAGAAGAAAAATAATATTTTTATTAAAATACAAGATATTAAAATAACCACAACCCAGCAAACACAATGCAATGGCAAAATTCATATAAGTTGTTTGCATAAATGAAGTTCAGTATTTGGACTTTGTAGGGTACCATTAATGATAATATAATCAAATGACCCACCGACCGACGTTTGGTCAACATATAATTTATCTTCAAGACCCAATGCCGGCTTGCCTGCATGGAGCCATTGAACTTTCAATGGTGGTAAAATAATGACTTGCCTGAGTCGAGCCATTATAATTAGTATGAAGAGGAAATCATTACTTGCCTGTATTGAACCGTTCGTTGTAGTAAAGGGTAAAGTTCAATGGTCCAACATTAATAAAATACTTAGAAATTACTTTCTTTCTCTAAGTTCTATACAAAAGGAAATAAATTTGCATTCAAATACGCAAGACTCAAAGAATCGTTTGTTAAAAAACTACTGTAAAGATGAGCTGAAAATGTTAGTTCTAAAACACGAAGTTGTTCCGGGCACAAGGATGTGGATTCATTTTCTTGGTTTTCTTTTTTTACAATTTTTAAAAATACATTAATTTTTTTCTCAATATAAAAATGCTATACTTAACCTAAACGTATCTCGAAAATACTTACATACTTGTATCATCGAAAGTTTCAAACTGTTCACAAATAAAAACCTGAAAACCTTGCTGAAAACACCTCAAAACGTTAAGATACAAACGATTATAAAATGGAAATAAAACAAATTAAAGAAAGCCATTCATCGATTACTACTTAGTGAAATCAGAAAAAATGGCATATAACTGGCCCGGTCGTGAAGTAGTGGAAAAGTATTGATGAAAGTGCCGGCAAATTTAATGTATTGCCTTCTGATAAAAATTTAGCTAACGCTGTATTATTATTGGCTTTTATGCACTAATATAATAACACAAAAGCGTTACCTTTAAAACAACATTATTTTTTTTTGCGGTTAAACATTAAGTATGATTTTTGTATTGGTATTTTTATAGGTTCCATTCTACCATTTACATAGTGATTCGCCATTATAATCTTTGCATTTTGGAGTGCGTTTAAATGCTTTTTCTGTATTGGCACTTTGTGCCATCAATTCGCCAGCAAAGCCAATACCTTGCCGACACATAGCCAACAAACAAGTGTTTGCTGGGAAAAGTACCAAACACGAGATGTTAATAGTTGTTAATAATCCGTTTTATGAAATTGAAATTTGTGAAGTCTCATGTATCTTAAGAATACTTTTTTGGTTGAATTAATGACTACGAATTTTCTAAGTTTAATATTAAATTGTTCTTGTTGTGTAAATTTAAAAATTTATGATCTGTGTCAGTCGCAAAATAATGTGTAGTTTCAATAAATATGATTGGCAAAATTAGATTTGTTAGATTGGTTGAGCGTAACGGCTCTTTCATGTCTTTTAGTCTGATTTTAAAGGATCTTCTGGTGGAACCAACATAGTTCATTAAACAGGTAAGAGTTTTCCTTAAGCACTGCAATAGTTAAATGTTTTTCTTTAAAAAGTCAATAAATTTGACATTTTTTGACTTGTAGTCGGATGTGAAGTTTGATTTTTGCTTTTTATTTATCTTCGCCGTCGGCGGCGTTGAAAAAAGTACTAGACGAGTACTAGAAAGGAACATACAAACACATAAGCATCAACGTAATCTTAAACAAATATCAGTGTTGAAAATTTGACAACTACGTTACTATAGAAATAATTCATACCTATACACTATTTCATTTGTACGAAAAAAATGCATATTTTAGCTGGGGCTTGCCCTTGATTGTCAGCCTCACTTCTTGCTAAAGACGTGCCCGGCAGGAAAATTCTCATTTTTACTCCGTATAAAATAATCTGATTACTATTACTTATTTGTTTTTTTCTTGTGATGTTTTCCTCTAGACAGTCTACACCTAGAGCGTAAGATGTGCAAATCTTAAGTACCAACTTGATAAAATCATAGTAATGGAATGTGCCATCCTGTGATTTAATAATATGGACACGAGTTTAATGCTTGCAAAATTATCTATTACAATGAAAAGGAAGTGATCGTAATTGAATAAGAAATAATTTTAATACGATTGAAAACAATTTAATTTTGAATATTAATTGACGTAACGTCAAGGTTAATCACGCTTTACGTTCGTCTAATTATGTGTTTTGACACATCATGCATAATATATTTCAATGATGTTTGATTTTAAAAAAAAATGTCGGTGTTGCAATGTACAGTTTTTATATCAAGGTTGCTCTAATGATAATTTTGAAATACAAATCATTCATTGTAGAAATGTTTTGTCTATTTTAAGCTGGAAGATAAAGTAGTGCTACATATATAGTCACAATTACATTTGCGGTTTGGAACGTCCTAATTACTGTAGTACTTTGTATGTATGAAACAAATACAAATTTTTAAATTAAATAAGCTTTAAAACTAAAATCAATATTTTATGTGAGCGTAAAACCTCTTATGTTTTGCCTTTAGATTAAAAAATAGGAAAAAATAAATTTAATAGGAATAGCTGTTTTGATAAACTTTTTGTCAGTCAAAACAATTATTTTTAAAGCCTGTTTAGGTTAAGAATAGGATGACGTAAAACTTAGTAATTTATTATAGCCAATATAACATTAAAAATTTTCTGTGACCATAATGTAAATTAAAGTTAACTTTACTTATGTTAAGTTGGCAAAACTTCACGATGTGGCAATAAACCTAGAAGTGCAGGTAGTAGAAAATCAAAGTTATATGGAAACATGACAACCTTGTAACAAACTGCGGCATGACGTCATCATATTGCTATCGTGAACAAACTTTAGCAATTTCTATAATTCCTGCACATTGTTTGTATCAGAGTCAGCCGAAGAAACTGTCTTGGTAACAGCGACATTGTGTAGATTACCTAAAAATTTAATTCAATATACTTAACTATCACATTATACTCCTACCAATTCAATAAAACGAAAAGCTGTGTAAATAAGAAGTGAATAGATTATACGTAAACTTCCTAACACTATTAAAAAATATACATATATAAAAATACTGTTTTAGGTACGTGTAAATTATCTTTAAAAATTATGTAGCTAACGTACGGGCTATATTCTATTCTATTCGGTAGTATTGATATCACATTTCATTGAAAAGGTAATGTTAATATTATAAACTGTAATTGTGTATAACAAAGACAATTATCTTTGTTGTTTGCAATTATGCGTAATGGAACTGACGCAGGTACAAACGTTATATTTAGAAAAAAAAATGTAAAAATGTTTTGATAAAATACGATAGGAAAAACGAAAACCTTTGTAATTATCTTATGCGTCTACTAATTAATGTAAAACTTTTATATTTCCCTCTTTTTGTAATTAAAATTTTTTATTACGTAACAGTAATTTCTTTTACATTACCATTTGTTTGACTTTGCGCCGAATTTTTCAAAGTGAAATCGTACAATTACAAGAATTTCAATTTAAATTTTGAAACTTTTTAAGCAAAAGAAAGAAACCAATTCCGATCTGTATGTAAATTGCCTGTAATGGCATACTAATGACATCAGCGTAATTATAAAAAATCAATGTAATGTACAGTAGGCTTTATAAAAGATACGCATATAAATACTTTTCAGTAAAACATTTTTTTATAATATTTTTGTGTAATAATTTAAAAAAAATGATTAAAAGCACGTTAAAACAATTGTAAAGCACATCCTTTAAAAAAAATTACCTAAAACAAGTACTATACTCAGTATACTATTGGCGCGGAGTAAGAAACCTGTCAGAATTATCGAATCTCCCGTATTGCAGTGGCGTAGGTACCTGATATGTTTGGAAAATCATATTTTTAGTAGGTAAATATATTATAATAGTAAAATCTACCTTGATATGAATTATTATGTGGTTATATGTTATTTATTTTATTTGTATAGTAGATCACATTACAAATTTTACTTCTTACGTATTATATACCATTATTTTGTATCTTGGTATAATACCCACATCTACGGCTATGATTCTCGTTTCGTCAGTACCTGGGCTGATGGCAACGTGTTTACACAGATTAAACTATTGTTCTCAGACCCTAGATGGGTCGATATGCTGCAAGAGCGGCACAATGATCGTATTTTGGTTAGAATTTATTGGTTTTACTTAACCGTAGAAGTACCGCTTTCACAAGAAAATAAAGAATTATTTCAAGCAATTATGATTTATTACTCCGCGCCAATAGTATACAGACTTTAGATACTTCAAACAGATTTTGAACTCTACCGAAAGTAATCGTTTACCTGTGAATACTGAAAGTATGTTATACAAACATGGTTCTATATTATAGGTACGTGTAGGTATTCAAAGAGTTCTGCTTATGTAAAAGTATAATGTGAAAATTGTACCAAGTCTCAGACACTTATAAGAAAACTTTAACTACATGGATATTACTAATTTTTCTTTAATTGCAATAATTATTGTCTTAAGCCCCCCCACAAACATAGCTAGCACACCTCAAATAATGGAGTCATTAAGGTTTAAATCTAGGGTGGCTAAGGCAACCTCACTTCACATCAATATATAATTTTTTTATGTTTGCACACGAAAGAGAATAGCTATCACGGACTACACAACTTTGCTCAACGCTAGCACAGAGTTATTGAGGGTTGATTGTATACAAGCAGCTTTTGACGTCTGACCATGAAAGAATTGATCTAGCACAGGTTGTCACAACTAAAATTAACGATAACACACCTTTAATAACAAAGTTATTGAGGTTTGATTCTGAAGGGGCTAAAGTCTGCCCCACAAAAAATATCTAATTTTTGATGTTTGTACACGAAAGAGAATAGTTAGCACAGGCTAACACTATTTTACTCCACGGTAACACACATTATTGAGGTTCAAAACTTGGGGCGGAGCAACCTCAGCCCCCGCAAAAAATATCAAACTTTGATGTTTGCACAAGAAAGAGAATAGCTACCACAACTTTGCTCAACGTTAACACATATTTAGTAACGGAGTTATTATGAGTTGAAGCAGCCAAAACAAAATTTTTAACTTTTGACGTTTGAACATAAAAGAGATGAGCTAGCATAAGTCAGCACAACACACCTTTCATAACAAAGTTATTGAAGTTAAAATTTGGAAGAACTAAGACTCTACCACAAAAAAATATAAATTTTTTTATGTTTGCAGAAAGAGAATAGTTAGCACAAGCTAGCACAACTTTGTTCTACGATAACACACATTTAATGACAGAGTTATTAAATTTTGAAACTTGAGGTGAGGGTGGGTGTTTAGGCGACCTCGACCGCTACAACAAAATACGGAATTTTTTATATTTGCACAAGAAAGAGAATAGCTAGCAAAACTTTGCTCAATGGTAGCACATGTTTAATAACGGAGTTACTAAAGGTTAAATATATGAAAGAAAATCGCCCCACAACAAAATTTCTAACGTTTGACGTTTGTACATGAAAGAGCTAAGTTAGCACATGTTAGCTAAAACTAACGCTAGCTACCTTTAATAACGGAGTTATTTAAAACTTTAAATACAATAGTATCCAAGTATTTAAACATAGGAACGATTGTTTATAAACTAAGATTAAATTTAATCAAGTTTTGAGTAATTGTATCTCACGTCAGTGACAGGATAATAATTATGGAGATGATGATAGAGTACGTCACTTCCAAATATCAAAAATGACAAAATAAAAATTGAAGTAGCAAAATTGCAAAGACCATTTAACGATTTTAATTTAATCTTAAATTAAAAAAGAAAAATAAAATGCTAAGTATGGTTGAAATCCATTGATGCACTATAAAGACAAATAAATAAAGTTAGAGGTTTTTGAAATAAGGGTATGGAGGAGAAAAATGCTAAAGACTAGATAGTTAAGCAGGGTGTACTAAAAACATAAATGAAAGAAAGAACATTATTAAATATAAAACAAACATGCGAATTCGATCCCCTTTCAATTAAAAAAAAACCGACCCGCTTGCTCTACCATTAAGGAACTACTTGAGCCGGAAAGGTATGCATACACATATACTTACGTAATACGTATTCGTAAGAGTTAATGCACCGCGAAGGATGAATAAATTAAGGAGTAAATCAGGAGCAAAGGAAACTCACCTAATCAAGTCTCGTCAGAAAATACCACTCGCCTACAAGCTTCAGTTAAATATTAAGATAGAAAAAGACATTGACTTGAATGAGAAGAGAATTTGCGCGGGTAGATACGATAAAAGGAACGTAGAGAGATAATCAATCTGTTTTTGACAAAATAGAACTAAAATGACTAACAATTTAAAAGAAAAAAGGAGATGTACAAAATATAAAGAACAGCACAGAAAATATATATTGCGTATGATGCATTTTAATTACGTACCTATAAGGAATAGCAATTTTGAAAATATTCCAACACGACTAAACTTTGCCTAAAATGGTTCAACCCATTATTCTCAAAATTTGGTTTTTTGTGGTATGTAAGTATGTATGTACCTTAAGAAACAATTTTTCCGTCATTTATATGTGGAAGAGGGGGGTGTAGGTCAAAGTCTTAATGATCACAGCCTCAAAACAAAAAAGTTTTCAGAGGTTAAATCATGTTGAACTCACTGTACTTTCAATTTTTAAGTTAGAGTTATTATATCAAATCTATGCTCTGATGAACATAATACAGTCAGTCAGCAACTGCGATTTTTATTTGGACTTGGATTGCGAACGATCCCAATTTTTTTAATTTTTTACAAAAGAATCATAGATGTATATGAAGTAAGTTTAGGAGACGAAAGAGAAAGTAACCAGATTTAAATAATTTAATTAAACTATTTATTTAACATCCTAATTAAATATAAAATTCAGAGCAGAAAAAACGAACGAATGTCGTTTACAGTAAATTGAAAAACAAGTGTCACAACTATACTTTTTGCTGCACGAAGAGAAAATTTACAGCCCGAATGCAATGAAATTTGGAAATGTCTTAGTGCGGAATAAAGTAGTTGGCACACATCTTTCTCATATAATTTTTTTCTATATCTATTACACTTTAATTTGTTTAATAAACCATCATAAAAATATTTGAAGTCGTAGTAGTTTTTAAGGTTAGGTATGGGTCAAGCCGCTTTGATTAGTTGTCGCAATTAGAAAACATTCTAATTTTATCAAAACAAATGACGAATTGTGTGCTACAAAGTACTGGGATATCAAAATTTATCTTGGTCAAGGGTGGTTGAGGAATGTGAAACGTTTGTCTTAGTTTACGTTTGAAATAATTATGTCACTGTCACACTGACATCATCAATAACCTACAAATTTCATACCTATTTATTTCAGCACAATGACTTGACAGATTCTGACACAACAAAACATATTCAAAAATTTAAAGTAAGACAAATGTTTTACATTCTACAACCACCCTTGACCAAGATAATTTTTGATATCCAGGTTGTTACCGGACGCTATTTCGTACCAATAGCATATCACAAAGTGGTCATTGAGTAATTGTAATGGAAAAAAGGAATTGTGGTACCTGATGATAATCAGACAATGAAAAACAAATCAGTGCGACTGCTTAATACAAACTGCTATTTATAATCTTACAGACCAGACCATATTGAACTTCGCACTATCGTTATAAACATTTAAAAAAATATTGTTAAATTAAGTTTAGTTTAGAGGGATTAAAAATCATATAATCTATATAAGAAAATTGAAATTAAAAGTTGCTGTCATTGAAACAGACAAACTTATTTCTACGCAAACAAAATCACAGTAAAACTACCATAAAACAAAATAAAATGGAATAAAATAGATAAGATATTGAAAAGTAATTAAACCGATGATATCATAAAATACACCCAGAAAATAACAACGGAATAAAAATATATAAAACAAAAATAAGAAAATGAAAAGTAGAGAATTGAAGATACCATTCACAGCGTGAAAAAGATAAACTAAATAAGACTATAAATAATACTGATGTAAAATTCCAGGAAGATCCACAGAGACAGCCTTCGGCATTCTAACTAGTACGACTAAGGATGATCTGGACAATAAAGAAATTATGTTAGCGGTGACCGAGAAAGGAGGGCAATTTTGACAATACTTCCTATGATTTTATAACCGCGGCTCACGAAGACCAGATCTAGAAGAAATTAGCTACAGATGGATTGACTGCATGCTAAGACAAAGATTCGTATTTAGAGCATTATATGCTGACAACCAGGGTGGTTGGAGGATGACACCCTCGAGGTAAAGTACACAAGTATGGTCAGGCTCGCTATTACCTACGCTGCTGGTGGCCGAAAGTCAGGCAGAAGACTACAATCCTGAGACTAGACAAGGTCCAAAGTCTTGCCTGTTTATCCCTTCCAGTGGTGCAGTGGGCGTAGTCTTAAGCACCCCTGTTATATGTTTAAGTGTAACAAGAGCGCTTTAGATTACCCTTGCTGCAGCACTTAAAGCAATTCTGGGGCTTACCTCTTTACACATCTACACCAGAGAAGAGGCTAAGCTGAGGGTTTACAGGCTGCTGGTATCACCAGTCATTATCAACCTGATTACCCATATATAAGACGCTTGGCAGACATTGGAGGACCCTTACTTCAAATGTGGTTTGATTATATTTTGATTAATGCATTGATAAGCCATTATTTATGGTGGTCATTTTAGATCGGAATAACTGGATAAACTTAAAAGAAAAACTTCTGATAGGCTGATGGCTCTAAATCAGAGAAGGAGACCGGATCAGGCATATAAGTAAAAAGAAAGATACAGGTTTCGTTCACCTCTGGGCAACTTAACGTCAGTCTTTCAGAAACGCTATCATCGAAAGTGCAAGAATTAATATAATACTTAATATTAATACGGCCTTGGGTATTAAAAAAAGGTGAGTAGCGTAGCAATTAGGCTAAACCTAATACGTAGTAAGAGTATACCTAATAATAGAACCTTACGTGAACCAAAGGTACAAACTACTAACACATGGTCGTTAAATACCTGTAGAATATCGGAAAGTTCAGTGACTATGCGGAAATGATCCATAAACGGCGCTGTATTTACTGTGCAGTGCAATGCGCTGGATAATAAAAAGCAGCTTATTTTTGGCCGCAGCAAAATGCCATCAAAAGGGCTAAACGCATACCCAGCCCAGAACCTGTACTTATTAATACATAGTTAGGATTTTGGGCACGTCAGTTAATAACCAAGGGAAGCACAATAAGCCTTTTAGGGTGCCGTGCATCCGGTACCAGTAATAGGAGACGGCCAGTGAAATTTATTTAAAAAAATTCAACAGTGCATTTGCGAGAGGTGGAAACTATCAAATTTAAATAAAAGATCTTTTTTTTTCAAAATGAAGAAACATATAATAAATAATAAAAGAAATATAAAAATAAAAGAGCAAATTCAACATCACAAAATGAAAGAAAGTCTAGAAGAAAATGGGATGAAAATTAAAAACAAAAAAAAAATTATAGGAAAAACTGAAATAAAAAACTGCATACGCAACTTGTTCATAAACAGTAGTATTCGGGAATTCCTGCCACTGCTACACCTCATGAGCTAGCGAGCACTCGGGTTTACAAATGTGCACTCATTCCCGAAAGAATTTGTTTCCGGCATATTACGTAAATAACTATGGTCATTTAATCGTATGAATGGAAAATAAAACCGAAGGTAAGAAGGTAAGAACGAAGGAGATAATGATGGAAGTGTGGAATTTTGAAATAAAATTATAGGTAGAAATTCTATGATTTTATTTGTAAAGACCGTAGTACATTTTTCTAAAAATACATATTTTATAGAATCTTGTTTTAAGGATAATTATTATACTAAAATGAAATTTTTTTAATTTAATAACAATTACGTAAATTATTTATCCTTAAAAACATCTACATAAAAACTATATATTTTTTGGAAAACTGAAATAAAATGCCATATAATATAGTATGATGATCAACCTAATTCATTTACGAAAGCGCTTTAAATTGAAAAAAAAATTAGGTAGGAAGAAATTTAATTTTTGCGCAATTTTATTAGTTTCTCTTCGTACGTTTGAGATGTAATTAGTCCCATCTATAAGCACTTATAGATAATTAAGTGTAATTTCGACTTAATTATTTCTCTTTGACGTTCTTAAATAGGGTGCACGTTTTCGATATTACATCAATCACTCATTACAATTTATTTTGAAAAGAAAATAAAAAAACTAAGTTTTGTTCAAAAACAAATTGAATTTATTGCTATGAAATAATAATAACAATAACAATCAAAAAGAAAATTAAGAAAAGAATGGTAAATTATTTAAATTTAAAAGACTTTAATCCAAGAACATTTTCCAGCGACACATTTACCTACAAGTTTGGAAACAAAGGATGCCATTAGCCAGAGAGTGTATACTTGAAAAAAATATATAGGTACTGTAATACTGCATAATAGAGTAGTATATTATCAAACTGCATTTTACATCAATTGTCGTAGTCGCGTTTAAATACGCAATTATTAAAACTATTTTACATTGATTAGATCATCGTTAAGAAATTTATTTAAGCTTACATTTAAGTACATTTTATTTTCTAAATGTATACTTCACCTTCGTATGTTAATTCTAAGTGTTGCTTAGTTATCACGAATGGCATTCAGCCGTAATTATACTTATTAATTATAGCAAAGGAAAATGCAATTTTAACCGTTCTAAATTAGATACGTTCAAATGTAATTGGTTTGGTTAAATTTTAAATTTTCTATAACATGCACGTGATTCTAAGTACCTAGTAGAAGCTTTTAGAGTCTCCTACTCTATGTATGAGCAAGTTCATAATTCCTTGTAAAAATAACTTGGTTTCAGTTTACTAATTTTACTAACTGTGCCCAAAAAAGTGTGAGAAAAACTAAATATAATTGAATGATTATAATCAACTAAGTATTTACTCATAAAAATTGTATTATGCTATTATAATTGTATATTTACTCATAAAAAATTGAAAACGTGTCTATCAACACATTAAATGTTGTTTTATTTTAAATAAATCAATAACATCTGTTTTCCGCCTAGTAATAACTTCCGCCTACAAAGAAAAGGAAACAAAAGTCGTTAATCATAATTAGGAATCAGATTTTATGCTTCAAACATTAAAAATATGTTGGAGAAAATTTAACGTATTTAAGCTGTACCTAAAATTATATGCTCAACTAACCGTTTTGTTTAGCAATTAATTATGTTTCTTTTAAAAAAATTACAAATGTACAAAGATCAAAAATACCTATTTATGTAACCAATGACGAAACGCATGACTTAACAACAAATATTTATTGTTTCTCTCAAATAAACTGTAACAATATAATCTAAAATACCCTGTACAATACATTGACATGGTATATCATTTTAAAGCTCTCAATGGGATCTTTTCGAACCTTGAAGAAGATTCTTTTGAACTCTTTGACTCTTTGGAACACCCTGTATAATCAAGAATATTTTTAAAATGTGCACTCAGTAACTGTATTAAATGTGACAAATTTTGAAAATTATATCTTTTTTCCCCACGATGTTATTCCCCAATGTTAGAAGTTTGCACCACCTATAATGGTTAAGTTTGTTAATGTACTAGGTTTCTGACTAAGAGAGGTAACCCACTATATCTCAGGAACTATTTATTGTACAACTTAGGGAAAAACAAAGTCGCATAAGAGAAAGTGCTGTAAATTATTTATATGTTTCCGTTTTAAATGCCAAAGTTGACAGGTGGTCCAGAAAAGTAAGCTACTGGGGAACCTAAAAGAATGGTCAAAACTGATATTGAAAAAATCTACTTTTTAAAGGTCCGCGTACTACACGAACAGTCTGTATAATAATAAAACTACGTGATAATACCCACTGTATCAATGTATCATCCAAATATTGCGAACGTTAAGTATAGAAAATTTAAAGGAATTATTTAGTAGTGTAAACCTTAATGTAACCTCCAACTGCTCTTTCACAATCATGTTAATGCTAATAGTGATGTTAGATGTTAATGGTAATTATAGTGTTGGCATTATTCACAAACGCATGTTTTCATACTGTTAACCAACTTGGAAATTTAAAATTCGCGGAATATATTGGAAGGATTTTACTTCTTAAATTTTACATAACCTTCAAGTTTTTAGTAACGTGAAATCTTGTATTTAAGCCAATTTTCTTGATATGAAAGCGTTTCTGGCAATAAAGTTCAAGTGTTTGTTATTGTTCAAAAGTTCAAAAATAAAATTATAAACCATGTTGGGGATGGTCTTATGTGATCGAAAAGTACATAATCACGTCAAGTAGGATCATGGGTCTAAATTGGTGTTCCTATAGGTAGATGCTAGTGGTCATGTTATAGCATTATGATTAACATTAACATTATTCTAAATCGTATTTAGTCAGGTAGTAATAGTTTCGGTTTTTATAACATTATCATTATCATTCACATTAACATCATTGTGAAAGAGCCATAATAATACAACACGGATTTTGTCATAAGCAGATATTTAATTGGAATCACAATTTTTAGTTTTATTAATTGATAATTTTTTAATACAATTACTAAATTTTCATCAAAATTATCATGCAAACCTAAATCATTATTAAATAAATAAGTATTAATAAGATGGTCGCGACATCTAAAGTCTATCCATTTAACAAATTTACGGTGACTGATTGAATGCTTTTAACCTTGTGCTGTAGTTTTTCTTTAGTTTTTGCAATTTGTCTTGTTTTTTTACAAATCAGTCTTTTCCAAGACTCAATATTACATTTCTACGTGTGTGAAACTGGTATGCATCGTAAACCTAACTTCTGCGTGTAGCTTTCTGCCCAAATAGCCTCACTTTATGATGATTTATTAAGGACTGAGGGCGAAAAACATTAACATTGAAAAACTTGCATAACTTTTAAACCGCTAAATAAATTTTCAAAAAAAATTTAGTTTTGGATAGGTTATTTATTATATAAATATTAAGAAAAACAAAAATCAATCAGACTTATCGTCATAAATAATTTTGAGCTTGTCGGGAATGGTCTCCATCATGACTTTTATGGTGGTGCTCGACACTTTCTTGGTCGCTACGGTCCACATTTTTCTAAAACTTTCAATCGATTTTGTAGCCTTTTTGTATGCTTCAAGCTTCTTTTCACCAAAGCCCAGTACCGCTCGATTGGGCGAAGCTCAGGGCAATTTAGTGGGTTAGCCTCCTGGGTACAAAATCGACATGATTCTCTTCGTACCATTTTTTGTCTGCTTACTGTAATGGCACGAAGCTAAATCCGGCCAAAAAATGTTGATACCTTATGTTTACTCAGAAAAGGCCGCAATCTTTTTTGAAGACACTCCTTCGTGTAAATATCGGAGTTAATTGTTCCATTTGTTATGAAAGATTGGCTTCTTTCACCGCAGCTACAAATCGCCTGCCAAACGAGATATTTTTGGAAACTTGGACTTTATTTTAGTTCTAAAATTCTTAGGAACATTTCCTCGTCCACAGGAAACATAAAACTCCTGACCAGGTAGTTGAGAAAAATCGGCGAGGACGTAAGTCTCATCGTCCATCACGTAACATTGACGTTTTTGGAAAAAATCTGCTCTCAACTTTCTGGCTCGTTTCTTGGCTTCAATGTTTTTCTCCGCATTACGATCTGGAGTTGTTTGAACTTTGTAGGACTTAAATCCACTATTTTTTTTTATTTTTTGAATTGTCTTTTCCGACAAGTCGACTTTTGCAGATAATTTCGGTTCGATATCAGCGGATTCTTAACCATCGCAGATATTGCCTTTTGCACCTTTTTTGGTGAATGAAAACCCTCTAGTCGTCCAATTCCTGGTTTCCGTGTTATGGTAAAGTCTTCCTTGTACCGCTTGATGACTTTTGCTGCCACTTGCCTGCAAACTTTTGCCTCCTTTGCAATGCGAACGACTGACCATTATGGATTATCAACAAATTTTTTAATGATTAATCTATGTACTTCCACTACTTTTGCCATTGTGAACACAATTTGACTCAAATAAAAATAAAAATTTGACAACATATTCTAACAACTATTTCAAAGCCTATTATATCAAAATTTTGTAAAAAATTATATGGTATAAAAGTTATGCAAGTTTTTCAATGTTAACGTTTTTTCGCACTCAGTCCTTACTACATCTACTAAACGGATGAAGTACCTATAGTCAAAACCGCATTTCGGTATCTCTTTCCTAACTTAAAATATGATTAAAACAAATTAAAACTCGAAATAATATTGCATCTTTGTATATTTTCAGTATATCTGCCATTATTAAATCCCCAAATGTATATTTAAAATGTCAATAACAATTAACATTCATTGGTGATGAATTTATTACTACATATATTAAACGGATGAAGTAAAGCAATTTTGTCAACAGAAGTGTAAGTAGTTACAAAAAATCATTGGTTAAATAACACGAGGCGGCACTAGATGTCGCACCCAACTTATTAGCCGTACTTGATGTACATATTTGAATAATAAGTCAACAATCGCGCATATTGCACAATTGTAAACTTGCACTAGAGTTCTCTCGGTCCTCAACAGTCTCAAAAGACGAAACAGCTGTCAAGCGATTCTTGTTGTTTGTTTGCAATTGTATAATCTCTTGCAAATTTACATGAGGCAATTCAAGATTGTTTTTTAAACCAACGCTTGGTTGGCAATAATAATCGAACTTTTGTAACTGCACATTTCTGACGACAAAGTTGATTTATTACATACGTAGTCTTATTATTATGTAATTCAGTTTTAAAGATTCAAACTGAAAACCAGTTACAATTTGATCGTCCCTCTAAATCAAAAAGATGTGAAAAAGTTTAGTTTTGCAAATCAGTTCTTTCCGAAATTGTTGAAAAAATCATTTTCCTTTTTGCTTTTAACCAAATCGGGTGTATCTCATAAAGTATACTAATTTGGGACGGAGAAGAAAGATGCATTTCGAAGAACTTGGGAAAAAATTCTTATAACAAAATGTACTTTGCCATAAGCGTATAATTTTCCGATAGGTTGCGCAATCCATCACTTACAAAAAATAATTGCGTTTTTTACAAAATACTCCCTAATTAAGACAAATATATAAATTATCAACATCAGAAACTACTTGTTGCTCTTTACAGCTTTTGTTTAAGTAATTTTTCTGTATTATCTATTCTCATTTGTTGAGGGAAGTGCTTCTCGATTGTATGTGACTAAACCGTTTCACAAATATAGATCTTTTTCAGAAACAAATAACAAAAACATACTTCATTTTCAACTTGTTATTTAAGTCTCAAAAGTTTTAGCATCATAATTTTTCTTTATTTATTTTTTTATTCGTATGGTACATTTTATTATTGTATTGTGATGTAAGTGTTATGTAGGTGCCCCAGAAGATAAGTATAAACTTGTGTGATGACCGTGGTGCAATTGTGGATTGGTTCGGTTTGGCGAAGCATTTGCTTCAAGGTTTAGGAAAACTACTAAAACCTAAACACGTCAACCCTTACACACCTTAGTATTTATATGTAATAATAAGCGTGTAAATATTATAGAAGGTAAATAAGAATACAAAATATAACAGCACAGCCATTGCATGACGAGATATATATTTAAACGATAAGCTTTTCGACATCTAGTGTCGACTCGTGAAAGCGTTTACGTACGTAAAATTTAGCAACTTTGCCGACAGGTATGTAAAGCAGTTAGGTTTGGCTATAATTATTGAAGAATCGACTATGTAACTGCTTTACATACCTGTCGGCAAAGTTGCTAACATTTACGTACGTGAACGCTTTCACGAGTCGACACTAGATGTCGAAAAGCTTGTCGTTTAAATATGATCCCTCCAGTAGGGCATATAGTCGATAGCGCACGTTTGTACAATAGTGAACTTACACTTGAGTTCTCTCACTCCCGATGAGTCCCAAAAGGACGAAACAGCTGTCGGGTGATTCTCAGTGTTTGTTTGCTATTGTACAACCTCTTGCGTACTTTACTGCAGGCGATTCGAAATTTTTATACTTGCCAACTGTTAGGTTTGGCTATAATTATTGAAGAATCGACTATGTAACTGCTTTACATACCTGTCGGCAAAGTTGCATATATATATATATATAATGTACCGGTCTAAGCGCCAGTCATGACAATGACGAAAAAAATAGTAGGAAAGCAAACAAAATAATGGAAACACAGATAATCAGGACAGATCTTTCAAATTAGTAAGCCATAATACAGCTTTGTCCGTTAAATTATGAATGTTTCTATTACAACTTACTTACTCTTGGAATTGCAATAGTTACCAGTCTCTAGTTTTGACAGTCATATATTATTTACCTTTTTATAAGCGGTAACATTTTCTGTTGCTGATTGAAAAATTAAGGATGTAGTTGTTATTCAAGTGATATAGAAAAATATTAATACATAAAACCAGTTTAAGCGGCTTAACCGAAGCGTTGGTTAATTCAAGCCATAGCTGATTCATAACGAGATGCGAGATCAATAAATAAACAATTAGGTGAGGCTGTGAAAGCAATGTTGTGAACTGGAACTTTAGTCACTTCCACAGAATTGCATGTTTAAAACGTTTATAGTTTGACATTTTTATTGTAAACAAAGTTAAATTGAAACTATCCATTTTACATCGATTCGAAGGAAACTTTCAATAGCTTTCACTTTTTCCATAAAAATTTGACAGATGCTTTCAGTTTTAAATCAGAAATGTCATTCTGTGGATGTGGCTAAAGTTCCAGTAACTCGTTTTCACAGCCCACCTTATTGTTTTTTTTATCTCCTCTCATTTAAAAGTATTCAATAGAAATAATCCAGTTGATTTGTTACTTTTAAAGAGGTGAAATTTTTCAAGTAGTTAAATCTTTTAATACCCAATATACTATAGCATACTATACTTCATGTACCTACATGACAAAATACATTGTTAGGTTTTAATTGGAAATTCAATAGATTATCCGAAAATTTGCGTTATGCGAAACGGTTCTGCCTCCTTCAGTTAAAAAGACTTGAGTACTCAATCAAAATTTTGATAAAACCCGTTATGCTAAAGTTTCAAAGTATTTTGACAAAGTGGTGTTCTAACTTTTTGCGACAAATAAAATTTGTATAAATGCGTGTGACAAGGATAAATGTCTTTATTGTGTTTTAATTATTAATAGTATGTAGCTATTACGATTAAATGTTTTTGCATACTGCTTTAAACGGATACAACTATCGAGAAAATTTACATACTTATTTCGTTCCGCTCGCGATTACTGCTAAAATTGTTAAGTAGGTCAACAAGGTGCTGGATTTGAGGATATATCAAGAAAATTTGCACGTAATTGATACCTGCATTTGTTTGAGAACTTCTAAAACGCGATAATCTCGTTTTAATAAATGCAAATTTCTAATATGGTTGTTGTTTGTCTTGATAATTTTGATTAGGCGGTTGAATTGAATTCTGATTTTAATTAACAATTTGGAAGAGACTGGTTGCTATAGATATAGTAAAATTTACGATAATTTATTTCCAACAAATTGAAGTAATTAAACTAAATTTAAAACTGAAATCTTTTCAGAAATACTTAATATTTGTTTAGAAAGGTTTCTTTCGCGATCATTAACTTCATTTTATTTTCTATTTTCAATATAAACAAAAATTTTAATATTTTAAAATAGTTAAAAATAGACACGTTTATGAATAAAGTAAATTTTCAGCACGTTAAGCGCGAATTAAATTTAATTAATGTGTTAATGCTGTTGAACATGCACAATATAAACATTTTATTTCTTGAATGACCTAAATATTAATATTGTAGCTTTTAAATATTGAATAAATTTTATTTGCTTTAAACCAAACTTCTTGTAAATTTGGATTATTGCGTTATAAAGCTATTTGTGTTTGTTATGTGATGAAAAATTAATATGTTGTTTGTTTTGTTGTCTAGACCATTATTGATTGATTTAAAGTTACTAAACTTTGTAACTGTTAATTTTATTCCCGTAGTCAAAATATTTAAATAAAGAACGCGCAAAGTGTAGTTATGTGTACCTACAAATTCGTCATCAAAAATTTTATATTGTTATACAAAAAAAAACCAAAAACAACATATACACATTAGTAACTAATCTGGTTTTAAACTTAAAATGCAGAAAAGTAAACAAAGTCAATAACAAAATTTTAAGCTAATTAAGAATAATTACCAAACTGATTGTAAACATTGTAAGAGTCTAAATAAAACTAGAAATATTGCAATATTTGTTGAATAAATATTAAACATGTATGTAATTTTTTTTAACAATATACCAAAATTTCTTTATTAACAGTAATTTGTGATAACAGTGTTGTACTGGATAAGTATTTTAATTTAAAATTTTGCACATATATATAGATTATGAACGATTCGTTGTTTAGTATACAAATATTTAACTAAAAATATATTTTAATTATTTGGTGGAAAGAAATGTGGGATGTAAACATTCGTTTAAATTGCAAGACATAAAGCATTTCAGTTTATGATAATTATCGTAACTACCACGTACGACCTGTTATCGTGCATCTTATTAGCAAAAATGCTAATTTGAAGATTTGGTAAAACCCCTCAAAGGCGATTGTTACACTTATTACTGCCGATTAAAATTATTAAATAGTATGACTTCGCGGGTCCTAAAATAAAAATACACATTACCTTAAAAATAGCCGTAATAAAAATAATAGAGCTTGATGACATTTATTTTTAAGGATAATGCACAAGATCATGCTAAAAAGCTTTTGGTGTCATAATTATAAATGTTGTCAATCACTTGGGTTTCTGAGAATTAGAAAAATATTGTGTTACACGTAACGAAACATGATTTTTGTAACTCATGTTATATTGCCCATCACATTCATTACAAAATTATGCGTTTTGTCACTGGTAACAAACGCAATTTTTTTTTAGTATTGTAGATGATACATACGGAAAGAGAAATTCTTTCTGTACTGTTTTAGAGATTTTATCAATTTTAATAATCAAAAGTTGTCGAACGCATCTTAAGTAAATATTAAAACTGTCATATCAGATGTTTAATACTTATTTTTTAAATAAATTTAGAGAAATATATCAGATGGGGGTCGGCCTCTAGATTTCGCCGATTGACTGTTAGGCGGTACGAAGTTCGCCGAGTCAACTAGTTTTTCATCCAAAAATTATATATGGTGTAGTTTGCCAGATGGTAAAAAGTCTGGACCTCTATAACTGAAAGTGGCGTTGCACCCAACAAAAACTCAAGTGTTGGTTAAAGACAATTTTCCCAACTCATGGTGGTCACTTCATCAGGTCTTAGTCTGTTTTAAATTTGCTTTGGACCAGTGGCAGGTCTGTGGGATGTCAAGTTCGTCTCCTGTAGCCTTTGTCTCACTGTTCATTCAATGACAGCCACTTCTCGGACATGACGGAGTTGAAGTAATAAAGTTATAATCTCTTGCCGATGTACACCGGCATCTACCTGTTCCTGGTCTCCGAGTAAATGAGCCATTCTTCTCAAACCGCTGCTGCACACGTCGAACCGCTGATCGGCTCAGATCCAGTTATTGGAAAACATATCTCTGACTGTGCTCAAGTTGTATATACAAGTAACGACTTTAGCGGTTACCCTAGGTACGGTATCCATTATTTTCACAGATAATGCAAGACTACTCACTGACAATTCAGCAAATGTCAACAAATAGACTTTTCTAAGAAGACTTAATTTTGTAGATGAACAAATTTTGGAATGCACATCCTCGCTACCCAACATATACCGATAACTTGAAAGTTCCACTATTTAGTAAAGAAAAGAAATTTAAGAAAATGTATGCTTATGGAAAACCTTAATGTACGGTCTTTCCAACGACATACTGTTTCTTTAAATATGATTTCTGGCTAAAAAAATCCATTCAAAATTTAAAATATGAGGTGAGTCGATTTCTTTGCTCGCATGTGTATTTTGAGCAGCAACCTGGGTGAATCAAAATTAACGTCGGTAAAGTGTTATTATTTAGAGCGTCAGATATGGTGACAAGTGACAAACTAATGTTTAGTTTACTAACCAATAACTTCAGTTATTAACATTCATTCGAATAACCAACAATTTTACGTTAGTGAACATTAAAATGTGCTTACCCTAAACTTTGGCGTCAGTCTTTAACTTCTTACCTAGAACAATAAAAAGATTGTAATTTCAAAGTAAACTTTTAAAAATAAGTCATAATGGCTTTGATTATAGTACATCATTTCTAAATATTAGCAAATAATATAATCTAAGAATTTAGTGTAATGGTATAGTTACATAAAACTAATGAATAGCTGTTCAAAACCAAACCATACAGTTAAATTAGAAAATGTGAGGCAAATAATAACCGATCTGCAATTTAAAACAGAACAAAATCGATATGAATGTTTATATAAATGGTTCAAATAAATATTTATTTACGGAAAATTTACAGTAACAAATATACAGAGACATTAATAAAATAATAAATTATGCAGTGTGGTGTATTCCATTATTCTCCATTAAAATATACAGTCAAAAAGCACACTGTGGTGGTTACCGACAAAACTAAACTACCTAATGTAAATATTGCGCTTTGATGTATGTACTTGAAAGAATGCAAAAGTTCTCAATTGACTCTTAAAATTTAAAAGTTTTTGCAAGATTTTTCATAACAATTAAGCTAATTATTATTGTTTGTTCATTTACTTAATTAAACAATTCAAAGCGTCTAGAACATATGCGTGGGGACGCCCGACTTCAGCCCTACATTATTTTATTTCTAAATTAGTTCATAAATTAACTGACTGTATGTGACGGTCATGACATTTTAGTTTTGTTGTTAAAAATATTTAAAATACTTTGCTGTATCAAAAAATATGTAATGTTTTGTCATTTCCGGTAAAACTAACTTCAGATTGAAAATTATCAGAAAATTGTACTAGTCACCATTGAATTATCAAATGCCATTGTCATAGAAAAACTTTCAAAGTTCTAGGTAGATACAGTGACAGATTTCGTCATTCAAAAACTGTTTTGTGTTACACTTAATAGCGGTAATCCAGCATCAAAGTGTACTTGTCATCAAAATGGTCGATTATCAAACCACAATGTAGAATACTATTTTCTACTTTGAGTTTAGAATAAGCTTAGTCTAGCACCAAAATGACGCCTTGAATGTTATAATAAGTAGTCCGAAAAAAGTAGTAAAATGTAGTGTTTAGGTTAATCATACTTATCTAAAAATTTAATAACAACAGCTGTTTGGGACCAAGGTAACAAGTAGGTACTTTTATATGTAAATAATTATTGAAAAAATGTTACTTTTTATTGATAGAGTGATATAAAACGACAATCTAAAAATTATGTAAAATAGTCGTTGCAGAAGAACCTTCAACGATTCATTTGTTCCTAACCTCGCTGCTAAGAAGCTCGTTTCGGAATTTAAAACTCGTCCTTAAATACATGCTTTCTGCCTTGGTATTTTAATATACTATTTTTTTTGTAAATTTGTGGTTTTGATTTAGTAGGTTTGGAAAAAAACGTATGGAGTAAAAAAAGTGAAAATTGAGAAATAGAGGTTATCCTTATTTTTGTAGACCTACTAGATTAAGAAAACGAATTACAAAAAATTGAATTATAAGTTCATTGTTTATAACCTAACTAGACAACTGTATTCTACGTAAAAAATCTATAAAACGCATTTTTACCTTTTCGATATATTAAAGTATAACAGAGATACAGGATATAGTAGAAAAGTTGAAATTTCACCCTGTATCTTTTAAACTTAGAAAGCAATTAAAATTTTGTTGATGCCATCTTTCGATTCTCAAAAAAGTTTCTATCTTCACTAACAACAAAGATGCCCTGCAATTACAGTGAAAATGGAACACACTGTACATAAGTATCGTGTTTTTGTATTATAGAACTACGGTTTTCAATTAAGTGAACTGGAATAAATAACTAACATACTTGTCTAAAATCAAGTGAACAAACAAACACTAATTCCCCATTTGCTTGTAGAATTTACGTTAGATTTGACACTGCTTCTGCGCCTAACTATAGTTGTTGCTGTAATCCCAAAACTACTGGAACTTGTAACTTGCAGATTCGAGTTTAATTCATTCGTTCTTCAAACACAGAATTGTAACGTACGTTTGAATGGTTTAGACAATGTTATGTTTGAAATAATAACACTATTCTGGACTTCTATTGTCAATATTTTATTTTAATAGAATAAACACAACGTTTCAATTGCTATTGAATCTACAATCGTCTTCAGGTGAATACTAACAAACTTAAAGATCATCAACACAAAATGAAATGGTCGGAGGCAAGAATTATACACCGAGAAGAGCACTGGTACAAGAGAAAATTTAAAGAAGCAGCGTTTATCGAAAACAACAAGAATGTCTTTAGTCAACCCAGCGTAAAGATTAACAATATGTGGAAACCCTTAATCAGACGCCTGACTAATCTTAGTTTACGGTAACGTCCCCATTCATTAACTTTGTACACTTGATCGCTTCACTAACTTTGTATTAGTATATAAGTTACAGTAGTCTTTAAGTTTGTTAGTATTCACCTGAAGACGATGGCAGATTCAATAGCAATTGAAACGTTGTGTTTATTCTATTAAAATAAAATATAGACAATGGAAGTCCAGAATAGTGTTATTATTTCAGAATAGTAAGTTCAGAATTTGTAATTCGTTTACCGCAAACTTAAAGTTATCAAAAGCATTCGATATGCGTTACTCAACAAAATTGTGACAAATCCAGAAAAAGGCATTATTGTCTGCAAAATCTCTCTATGAAAGACATTCATTTGTGTTAAGCTAATCATATGTCGACATGCAAGCGTCGAACAAATGGTTTACATGTGGAGAATTATTCCGGGAGACAGAAGAATTCGTGTTCGCCGTTCAGGACCAGGTAATCAATGCCTTCAATTATAGGAATCACATTCTACACAAACCAATAGACTCCGATAAATGTAGAATATTGAACTTAGGCTCAAAAACCATTCAACACTTACTTTCAGGTTGTTCAATCGTAGACCAGACTCTCTACTTAGAGATACACAACGAAGTAACAAAAATTACCCATTAATTTTGGCTCAGAAATATGAGCTAATTACAGATAACATTTCGTACTACAAATAAAAACCTGATGCTGTATTCTCAAATGGCATGTACACTATATATTATATACTCTATGGTTTTCCTAAACCTTGAACCAAATACTTTGCCACACGGTTTTGTCAGCACACTATAAAGATTTATACTGACTAGACATCATAAAACTATAAAAATAATAATGTACCATACGAATAAATAAATAAATAATAAATATTTCTATAGAACAATAGTTACCGATAGATCAGTCTCTCATAATAGCCCAAGTGTTAGAAACAAAAATACAAGAAATAAGACAGTTTAGTTCACATAACTATTAACAAACACCGACAATTTAATTACTACACACAATAAAAAGTGGAGAAATACTTGAGACTGGCCTCAGAAGTATGGAAGATGAGAAGCATAGAGAAGAAAATATAATCTATCATCCTATTTATCAAAGTAGTAGTGTCAAAGATGCTAATAATAATCTGGAACCATCAATCTACACCTAACACATACATAAAATTGCAAAGTGCGTTATCCTCAATAGTTTCATAGTCCGACAGTTTTTAAATACATCTTATTCTTTTAACAAAACAGTACCTATACCTTTACCTACCCTTAGTTCGATAGAATTCGCGTAGGCTGATAGATCCAGCTCAGCTTGAACAGTAATATGTTTATTTCCAACAGACTTACAAATATCCACTGACGAAACGTAATTACATTCTATCATTTATAAGTATTGAACTTTTGTAACTGATCCTTAACTTTAACTTTGTACAAGCCTTACCTATCAACAAGGTGACTACTAAAACTTAAAGTCGCCAAAACTGTTGAACACCTGTGTATATAAACAGAGACAAAATCTTTGATAATATGAAAGAACCTATTTTTACTAACTGGTGTACCGCAAAGTGTAATTTTAGGACCACTACGATATATTCTTTATACCATTAATCTAACACGTGCATTACAATCCTGCATATATCACTTATACAGGGTCTCCCAAGATGTATGGTCAATCCGAAGCATATAGGTAGAGGACCTCAACTACAACCTAAAACACGAACAACTTGTTATCCGATTTTAGACTGTTTAGGAAACAGTAGAATACAGGTTGGTAAAATTTTGCATGATGATATTTCACAAATAGTGCTAAGTGTCACCTAAGTTTCATTTTGATCAAAAGCGAATACACTTATCTATATGCTTTGGATTGACCACACCTCCTGGACACCCTGTATGCAGATCATACACAGCTTAACTACACTTTTAAACCTTCAGAAGTGGGAGAAGTTGTAGCCAAAATTAATAGGGAGCTAAACAGACTAGTGCATTATTTACCTAAACATAATTTAAAAATAAACACATCAAAATGCTAAGGTAAGGTTGTTTAGCATTATACATCTATTCGATGATCTTGCAAATTGATGTAGATAAATGCAAACTGCACCATAAAAATCTGGGGCTCATACTTGACAGACATCTTAGATTTAAAATTGCAGATATATATTTTTTTCAAATTATGGAAATAATGGGAGAATATTATTTAGGCCTATCTTCATACAACTAAGGCTGAAAGTACAGTACACTAGCGTTTATTATACGGTGTGAAATAGGTTGAAAAAAAGGTGAAAAAATGAAGTCGGCGTTTTTCACGCCCGACATTTAGTAGTAAAATAAACCGAGCCTAAATGTGGTGTGTGGCTGCCGTAAGCATGTATATAAAACTAAAGAAAAAAAACAAGAAAAGGTCGATGGCTGTCCCGAATGAACCTCATGGTATAATTAGTAGTGTATCTTGTTGCATTGATAAAGCACGTTTTGCGTAAGATCTGCAGCGCTAAAAACGGTACCGTACTTTCAGCCTATGTAGCTACATTTAGATACATGTAGATGTAAACGTATTTTGTTTCAAACGTTGTAGTTGTTGTGTTAAATTGACAAAATGATCATTTTTTAACCATTTAATTTAATTGCTATAATTTATTAATCTAAAACATAATTTCAATTTTGTTTTGGGGAACTTTTTGTTTTCGTTTAAATTTTGTAATAATATATTTTAATAAAAATAAATAAATAAATAAAAATCAAATACGTAAATAAAGAACTTAAACTGAACTTACTCAACTACTGTCGGCGTCCCCTAACACCAATAGACTGATAAACGGAACACCGAAACGTGGATAGCAATTCATCGAGGACAAGCTAATCAATTTATGTTTTCAATTGCTAAAATAATTGAAACAATTTTATTCTTTGTTACAAAATAAATGAAAACAATTACCCTCGTTTCCACTACAAATTATATATAGAAATTTTATGAAAATATAAATTTTATTTGCAAAAATATTAGAAATGTAGTTATTAAAAAAAAATAAATCTTACAATTAATAAGATTAGAAAGAAACTGAACGATAATATTAAACATTTTATCGATTAAATGTGGTCGTAGTAGGGCAAAAAAAGAATCACAAGAATGTATGTCAAACACCAATAGAAAAATTTCAATTATCTTTGTAACTTTCTCTTAATTACAAAAGCAGAATTGTAACAAATTTCAAGTACAAGATCATCACGATCGTTATGAATAATACATAACACAACCGCAAATAATTAAAACTATTATATAATTTAAACGATTAAAAAATGTATCAAACGTTTTTTTTTTGGTTTGCGTTTGTTATTGAAGTTAATCTATTGTACAATACGTATTAAAGCAGAAGGTTAGAGCAAGGATTTTTTTCAATTATTGCGTTGCACATATTTTACTTTATATATTTATAGACAAAATGCGTGACTTAAATACTTCTTTTGTAGCACAAATAAATAACCTGCAAGACTTTTAGTAACTGTGTAATTAGAGTTATGTAATAGCAGCCTTGACATGTCCTTTTTCAAAGCACATCTAATAACGAAATAACGTCTCTGAAATGTGTATGTTAAATATTTATAAAAATATTATACTATGTACAATTTTCAATATGCGCTGGTTAGAGCTTATGTAAGTTTATGCTCACATCAAACAATCAATGAATCGTAAAAGGAAATTAAGTTAGCAACATCAAAGGTCTGATTATTTTGTTCACAAAAGAATTAATTTATTTTGTTTATCTTTCAAATAGAATTTATTGAAGTAAAAGTAAGTACTCGGAATTGAATTAATTACATTTCAAGACGATTTTTATTTAAAATATTAATTTGTTTAGCCTAATTAAGTATTTACTTCTTGTAATGAAGCTGTGTATTCTAGACTGAAATATATAATCGGCAGACAAATCGTTTAAAAATTGCTGTTTAATTCAAAATTCGTTCAATATATCAGATACTAATAAAATGAGAAAAATTGACCCAATTCGCACAGAAATTCATCGAATATGACATAGCATTGATTTTTTAAAAATAAATTCAAATTGAAAGTGGTCGAAATATTAAAAAAAAAGGTCTTTGAAGATTAAACCAAATTCTTTTTCTTCTTACCATAAAATAAATTGAAATTAAAAAAGTTCCCAAAAGTATAACAAAGTATGTAAGTGCGAAAAGTAACATTCAAAAATAATTGCTCGTGTCCTGGTTGTTTGTACTCTGATTTTTTGTAGATTTTCTTTTTTATCATTTACTAAAACAGATCTTAATGCAAAACTATACAGGGTGTCTCGATATTCCGTCTACATAGAGCTATTGTAGATTTCTGAACTAAAATATGCCGATTTAACCCAAATGATCTTACTCCAAAAGTTTCCGAAATACAAAGCGCCAAAGTTATTATTATGTATTAGTTTTTCTTCAATAATTTTCTTAATAGCTGTACTATTTGCACAAAATTGGGTACTAGGGGTTTTTTTCGGATGAGAATTTGAATATTTTTGTGCTACAACTTCTCCTGCTCTAAAAAGTAAGTATACAGGGTGCCCATAATCTATCTCATAACATGGGTAACTTTCTTAATATGCAAAATAGGTAATAGGTTAAATTAGGAAAGTTGGGCAGAATTACAAGCAAAATGTTAAACTTTTTTCAAATTTGACATGTCTTCAACTTTTGAAATTTTGTGAAAAAACTGAAAACAGTCGATTTTTTTAATGTTGTCCTGTTCCACTACTACTTACTTTAGAACTGAACTAAAAATGACATCTTATACATATTTTTACGTAGAATTCGATAAAATTACTCAAAATGTCATAACCCTCTTGATTTTCGAGATATAACACAAACTTACATTTTTTAAATGGCAATCATAGTTGGCTGTGATCTTATTAAATAGCTTTTGTTTTTGCGATTTCACTGATATAAGGTTCGATATACTTTACTCTTACATTTTTTTGTAAATGCTAAAAGTAGTTTATTGATACAATTAAGCTGCAAAATAATACACAGGCAGGCTATGGAAACAAATGCTTCAAACAAAAACCTGTTGAAACAAAAGCCTGTGTCGTCAACTAAATAATTTGATTTACATAAGTAAGTTGTATTATTCACGGTGATTTATTTTAAAAACATAAAATTCTCAAAATAAACAATGTATTCACATGAAGAGAGAAACGACATGCTTTTTTGTTATTATGCTAGCAACAGAAATAGTAATGAAGCCAGTGAAATGTATTTGTAAAGATATATGGAAAGAAGACAACCAGATAAAAGACTTTTTCCAAACTGGAAAATAATTTAAAACTATACGGATCATTTATGAAACCAAAAGCTAAGCAAAAGTTTAATCAAGAAGACGAAGAAAGAGTTTTGGCATATGTAAATTATAAACCAAAAACATCTACCCGTGAAATTGCAAGTGAGTGTGGTACTTCTACAGAAAAAGCTCGTTTAATTTTAAAACAAAATCGATTCAAGCCGTATAAATTTCATATCGGCAACACCTTGTATCCAGCCAACTCAGAGAGAAGATTAAATTACGCTCGATGGTTTTTAAGAGAAACTGACAACGATCCATAATAATAACTATTGGTCTGAGAACAACCCTCATGTTACTGTTGAGAGACGAGATCAACATATTTTTTCAATAAATGTGTGGTGTGGCATCCTCGGTAGCAGAATAATCCGTTCTTTTACAATTACCATTTAAATGGAAGGCGATATTTAGAATTTCTTAAAAATGACTTGGAAGACATGTTAGATGAACTGCCATTAAATGTGGTACAAAATCTTACTCATTTCCAACATGATGGTGCTCCTGCTCATAATTTTAGAGCTGTTTCTGAATATCTTTCCGAACGTTTTCCGAGCTGGATCGGTAATTCAGGTCCTATTAATTGGCCGGCAAGAACACCTGATATCACACCTCTCAATTTTTTCTTGTGGGGAACCGTTAAAGACAAAGAAAAACCCAATAATGTAGAAGAATTAAAAGATACAATTAGGTTGATTATTAGAAGAATTCGTCCTCGCAGTTTGGAAAAAGTGCATAGAGAGATGGTTAGAAGATGTCAAATGTGCATATTGGTTAACGGGGGCCATTTCGGACATTTAATATGAACTTTTATGTCTTTTGTATATTATTGAAATAGAACATAATTACAAACCATTAATAGTACCTACTTGTGGTATTATATTGTCAATATAAATTTTTGTTTCAAGTTTAACTAACTTGTAAATCATTTTGTTCCTAATGGTATCAACAACACAATTTTGGGCATTTAAATAGAAATACAAGAGTAAAGTATATCGAACCTTATATCAATGAAATCGCAAAAACAAAAGCTATTTAATAAGATCACAGCCAACTATGATTGCCATTTAAAAAAATGTAAGTTTGTGTTATATCTCGAAAATCAAGAGGGTTATGACATTTTGAGTAATTTTATCGAATTCTACGTAAAAATATGTATAAGATGTCATTTTTAGTTGAGTTCTAAAGTAAGTAGTAGTGGAACAGGACAACATTAAAAAATCGACTGTTTTCAGTTTTTTCACAAAATTTCAAAAAGTTGAAGACATATGTCAAATTTGAAAAAGTTTAACATTTTGCTTGTAATTCTGCCCAACTTTCCTAATTTAACCGATTACCTATTTTGCATATTAAGAAAGTTACCCATGTTATGAGATAGATTATGGGCACCCTGTATACATACTTAATAAATGTCGCTCTGAGCAATAGTTTCTGAAGTAATTGGATTTCTTCTTTGACATATTTTACAGATATTAAACATTTAATATTTAAAATTTATTTAAAGGTAGTGCCCATATTGAACATTTATTGTAAAACCAAAACCACTTTTAAGTTAAGCAATTATCTTTTTCTTTATCCTTTATCTTCTTGTTCAGTTTTCTTTTAAATTATTTCTGATGTTGGCTCTTTGATATTTAAATTAATTATTGTTTGACCGTTGGCCTTTAAATTAGTTATTGTTGTTTGCTCATGTCCTTTAAACACGCTTAATTTATAATTGGCGATTTGTCTATTTAATTAAAGATAAAGCAAAATCCAATTATCCCAGAAACTGTTGCTCATAGTGACATTTATTAATTAGGTATACCTTTTTGGAGCAGAAGAAGGTAGAGTATAAAAGTATTTAAATAAAAATTTCAAATAGTACACAAATTATCCAAGAAAAACTAACTACGAGTGAAAAAAGCACTTTTAATCTGAATGAAACATACTATTTTTTCTCCAGCCAACAAAAACATGACTGAAATCAAGTTGGAAATTTTATTAAATAGCCACCGGTCAAATTGCGAGAATGTATTGCAATATCTGGTACCCACGTAGTAATGGCTTTGTTTATCAATATAATTGTTTTGTGAAAAATATTGTTAACAGTTCATGAGTGCATTTGAGTGATAATGAATTTCAAAGAAGATTTATCTGAAGAAATGCAGAAACGTTTTGCGATGAAAAAAAGGTAAAAACATTCTGAAGCTGCCTTATTGGCGTATTTTGCTGACTTAGCGAAAAGTTTGAAATCATCCACATTGTGGTCCCATTATTCAATGGTTAAAGCGACATTGAATGTCAAACATGGCATCGAGGTGGATTTTTTTCTACTCTTAGTATTTTTGAAAAGAAAAAATAAAGATTATACCCCCAAGAAATCAAGAGTATTAACAAGTTATCAACTAGAATCTTTTTTAAAAGAAGCTCCAGACCACACATATTTAATGATGAAAGTAAGTCTTTTTAATGTTAACGGAAGATTTATATTTTATAAATGACACAAAAAATTTGAATGTTAACACAAATCATTATTGGGCGGTTACACCAACACGACTTTAAACTTAAGCTTATGTTCAAAAAGAATCGTTGCTTTGGTTTTAACAATTAAATATAAGTTTTCAAGTATTAAGTTTAAGTTGTGTTGGTGCAATCGGCCATAATTCACTTTTCCAAAAGTTCAAATTGCACTTTCAATATTACTTTCAAAAATTAAACATTGTTGTAGGTATTCATAAAAATATTAGTAATATGTATGTTCCTAATTTAATAAAAATCGGACAGGTATCATTATTTTCATACCCATATGAGTACCCATAGCTCGGTTTTAGGATTAAAGGTATTTTTCTTCAAGCGACATTAAAACGGTATATTATTGAACTACTGGCAGACGCTAAAACGCTGTTTACTGTCTCAAACATTAAAAAGCAATAGTTCTTTTGTTTTGATAACTAATTAGAGGTTGGTACCTCGGTTATGTCATATTATGAATGTACAGTGCAGTACCAACTTGATTCGTCGAAAATAAAACGTCACTACAACAATTAGAGAAATTTCGAAAATTTTAAAATAACACATGAAAACTAGCAATAAACGCTTGAAGAATAAATAATATATTTCACTTGGAGTTAAAAAATATAATTGCTTCGCAAACTTTTATCTCAACAATGATATTGTTTAACTCCTAGTAAAATAATCTACTATTTTCTTCAAGCGACAATAAAACGGCATATTATTGAACTACTGGGAGACGATAAAAGCGCTTTTTACTGCCTAGAGATTAAAAGCAACAGTTCTTTTGTTTTCACAATTATTTGGATGTTGGTACCTCGGTTATGTCATATTATAAATGTAACAGTAAAGTAAAATAATCTAGTCTTAAATTACCATCAAATCATATGGAAATGTCACATATAAATTAAAAATAACAATAAAAACAGTCATATATATATAAGTTATGGTTAAAAATTATATTTAATTAAAAGAAACACAAACAAACCCAACTACAGATACAACAACGAATTCGTTGTTTCAAAACAACGATGGTAATTGATGGTAATTTAAGACTACCAACTCTTATTTGTTATGAGCCCTACGCATAGGGGGCGAAACGTCGGCGTTGACAACGTATTGAGTTTGTTGTTTCATTCACCTCCACCTAGAAGGGCTCGAGAAGAGAAAACTTTATACAAAACTTATAATTTTGGAGGAATACTCACCTAAAATAATCTACTATTTACTGTCGAAACATTAAAAGCAACAGTTTTTTTGGTTTCACAACTATTTGGATGTTGGTACCTCGTTATGTCATATTATAAATGTAACAGTAAAGTAAAATAATCTACTATTTACTGTCGAAACATTAAAAGCAACAGTTCTTTTGTTTTTGCAACTATTTAGATGTTTCTACGTCGGTTATGTCATATTATGAATGTAACAATAAAGTACCAACTTGATTCGGCGAGAATAAAACGTGACTGTAACACTCGAGAATCTTGAAAATTTGAAAATAACACATGAAAACTAGCAATAAACGCTTGAAGAAAAAATAATATATTTCACGAGTTAAAAAATCTAATTGTTTCGCTTACTTTTAAGCTCAACAAAAATGTATAATTTTTGGTTCTAGGCGTTTTACCCTTAAGTCCCATTTCTCCTTATAGGACTTTTCTCCATAACACACTTTCTCCTGTAGGCACATTCCCCATAGGAATTTTAACCTTAAATCCTCTTCCCCTTAATCCATATTTTCTTTAATGCTTTTCCCCCTGAATCTATGTTCCCTTTAAAGAATTTTCCCTTCAATGTAGTTTCCTCTGAAGTTTCTATATGAAAACAACTTAAATTAATTAATAAACAAATCTTACGAGAAAGGAAAAGTTTGTTTTTAAAATTGTTGTGAATGTAATTTTTTTAAAGAAATAAAATTGTAATAACAGTAACCTACCAACCAACATCGTTTCCCCGATGACTGAAAACAACATAAATTCATAATTTAATATAGGTAAGTTGCCTCCAAAAAGTTTTTAATAATAAGTGTACTCTATAAGAGCCCTTCTAGGTAGAGGTGGGAAGAATACACAACTCAGTAGGTTGTAATTGCCGACGTTTCGCATACTGTTGTGTGGGCTCTATCAAGGCTGGTTACAGAAACAAGTTGGTAGTCAATTTAGAAACTTTTAAAAAACATGTAGTTTTATTAAAATTTATTTAAATAACACACAGCAACACACTTAAATACAAACGTTTCTCGTTTTTGTAAATAGCCTTGATAAAGCCCACACAACGGTGGACGAAACGTCGGCAATTACAACCTACTGAGTTATGTATTCTTTCCACCTCCACCTAGAAGGGCTCTTATAGAGTACACATATTATTATTCATAATTTAATTTAATTCCCAATATAATATGTTTGGACACAAAAAGGCGAAACCGCATTCAACAGAAACTAAATTAAGGAGAAAGGGCTTTAAGGGCAAACTGCGTTAAGGGCATATGTGACTAAAGGCAAACTGGGTTAAGGGTAAAGGGCTTACGGGAAACAGGCCTTAAGGGCAAAGTGGTTGAAGGGTAAACGGGCTTTAAGGGGAACCGGAGTTTAAGGGCAACGTGCCGGAATCAGTTAGGCCACCGCCGGCGTGCTGGTTCGATTCCAGTAACGGAGAGAGATTTTCTCGAGCCAATTTAGAAGGTTTGCTCTCACCATGCTTTGGAGGACAGGTTAAGCAATCGGTCCTGGTTACCTATACTAGCACCTTTATATATCACATCAGCCACTTTCACCCGTCTGGTCAGCGTCCAGACCAAACTCCTCTAACGTAGAGAGACGATTCTTCTACAAAACACCGTTAAAGCTGTAGAGAGAATATACTAATAAGAAAAGCCACAGAATCTCAGGTTCTTTAAGCTTTTATATCTCAGGTTCTTTAAATCTTTAAAAACGTATTAAACGTAGCAAAGAATCAATTGATGGATGTCAATAGATAAAAACAAAGTAATAGTTAACGGTTGGAACTCTTGTAGGAGTAAGCTTAGATTGATTTGTCCAAATTTTTAATATAATGTTCTTAAGAGCAATATCTATGCCATTACATTCTCATGTTTTTCTAAAATTTAAAAATTTATCATAAAACAATTTTTAAAAAGTTGAAATTCATTAAATTCATTTTATGCAGTATAATGATATTATTCGTGCGATATCTTTATGAAGATTTGATAAACAACATGTCGTAGATCATAAAGTTGCCAATACCTTTAACGACTTATTCAAAATAAGAAAAACGAATATAATTTAGTTTCCCAGGGAGTAAGTGGATGTAAATGTGAATTTTTATTGTAGGTGGTTATTTAGCCGAAAAACCGCTTTTCGAATTGTAGCTATTAGTAATGCTACCTCAAACCACTTTATTTGCCGCAAATTATTATCAACATTCCTATAACTGTGTAGTCAAAAGAAGTAAATATATAAACTTTTTGCTAATTATTTATAGAAAGAAGACACATTTTAACGGTTGGCTATAAAAATTTGTACGCACCATGTCAGTAAGTGTCTTTTATCAAACGATTGCTTGTATGCCTAACTGATCCTAACACTAAAATAAGAGAGGTGAGTATATAATTACTATTTGCTACTTTTCTTAAAAAATTTATAATAAGTACAATTGAAAATTTTTACTTTGTTGTATGAAAAAATGCCTACAAGATCCATAAAAAAATATACAGGGTGTCATTTAAAAAAATGACTATCGTAACTTTGGCATACGTCAATATAATTTTAACTTGTGTAGTCTATCCAATGTGGTTTAACAAGCCATTTACAAATATATACGACTTAAAAATGAAAGGCCACGAACACCAAACCACCATCCGGTATACAAATAGTTTGAAACCATAATAATGCATAAAGAGTGGCCCATTTTTTTAACTTTGTAGAAATACATCAAGAAGCTCTTTAAGGCTCTGTGCTTGGCGCAATTGTATTCTTGATTTATAGAAACGACATACGTTATCCATGCTTTAAAATTCACATAAAGTCTTTTGCTGATGAAATGTCATTTATCAAGTTTAGAGTAGAAAATGTGTAATGCTTGAAGTAAAGAACATTTGCTAGTAGATGGTGAAGGTGAAGGGGCTAACTTTGACTTGTCCCACTCCTGATGACACCCAAAATGACGAAATTTTTTTGTGACGTTATGATTGTTTAAGATTTGACGTCGTCTATACATCATTTTAATAGAATATACCTACACATTTTTGTATTGTATATTTAGAGGAGATTCAAAATCCAGATTACTGACGTTCAGCAATCCACATTTTTTAAGATTTCAAGATCATTATCCTTAATTAGTTCCACTGTCAAGATTTGAAATTCTTCTCCGGGTTGAAGGAAATGTCAAAATTACAAACTAATTTCAGTTATTTTAAGTAAATTCTGAGCTTTTCAGATTACGTGTTCACCTAAGAATCTTGTTTCAATTCAAAACTCATTAAAAGCTCTTTATTTTTCTCTTTTTCAACTTTTGATGTTAGTTGTAAATAACTAAAACCAATCTTGTAAGTATAATTTGCTTAGTTTAACAAATTTTAATTTTACGGTAAGATTGCTGAGAAAGTTATAAAACGTCTACTTTGTTACAATTTTCAATTTATTTTTCTTATTATTGCATTATATATTTCAAAGAAAAGACTTTTTTATGATCAATGGTGTCTCATGATCTGTAAAACAAATTATATTTACATCTACATTGATGTAACTTTTCATAAACAGTATGAAACAAGTATGAAAAAAGTTAAAGTCTAAATTATGTTTATAATTTTAAATGCTTATATTGAAAGGTAGCTTAAATGTAAATGTAACCCACCGCTAATAAATTGAAAATTAAATACGATGTCGATAAATCAAATTTGTGCTTGCGCGAAACGTCGTTAAAGAGGTGAATTTAATCTACATTTTTTTTTAGTTTCCAAATAATTAAATTTTAATGTCAAACTTTTTACTTTAAGCCTACGCCGCAAAAACCGCATAACGTTTATTACTAAATGAATGATTTACCTTAAGCCAAACCACTAATAAAATTATTATTTTGTGGTTTTAGTACTTTTAATACTGATTTGATTTTGTATATTGAAGAAAAAAAAACTAATATTCTATCTAGTAAAGTTATCAAAAAAAATTAAAAATAAACAATAACTTTAAAAAGATTTTCAAAGTGATGAATTTAAAACATTATGCAGATGTTATTGCAGAAACAAGGTTATTTCTTTAAAATAATAATACACATTAGTTAAGAATTATTATTTCTTTTCACGAACATGGGAGGACTAAGTACAATAATTTTAATCCCTTTGTGTGTTACGTACCTAAGTAAATAAATCAACTTATGAAAATGATACAAAATAGAAAAATAGTTACTTATTTTGTTTGAAAATTTAGTTTTTTAAACATTATATTGTGAGAGTATTAAATTAACAATAGGTTGTTATTTAGTGTAATTTAAGGCTTGTAACTGGTATTAATGTTTTATCTATAAAGGCAACATGTTGCATTGTTAACATAATCTAATACAATAAATTTGTTTTTTATTTGTGAAATAGTTTGTTTTATATGATGCGTGATATTTAAACAAATATAGTTAATATTGTAAATGTTTTAATGTATTTTTATAAGTAGTTGGGCTATTATGACATTAAAATAAAATACAAGGAAAGACCCTCAATGCAGCAAAAGTCAATAATTAAGTAGGTGATTACCACGAAAAGATCATAAAAGAGGAATTAATTGTAGAACCGACCATCACCTGCTAATAGCCAAAATTACTGTTTACCCTTTTACAGTAAAATACAATACGAAAGATAATAAACTACAAATAATTTTACCAAAACAATTAATAAACGCTATTTATAATCTATATTCAGGTATTTGATATTTTTATCAAAGACGATTACAAACTTAAAGTGCTTGACAAAGTGGCATCATTGCAATCTATAGAAGAGGAACGTGCAAATATTAAAGATCTATACATAAAAGTGCTGAAGAAGTTCTCGAACAATACACTCGTAAAGAATAAAAAAACAAAGATCTTGCTTAAATCTGGCTGGATAAAAGTAAAAAATGAACTTTATAGAAAACTTCTAGCAAATAGATCAAAAACAATAATAAAATTTATAAATTGAAAAATAGAGAAATACGAAATACAATTAGAGAAGAAAAAATAATTTTTTTCCACTACTAGCTGTGAAGTGGACAATTATTGCGTCTCCTAGCCAACTGAGAAGTTGAATTTCCCATTAATAGGTTAATAATTTTTTCTATTGTTGACCTAGGTTAATAATGGACAAATTCAAATTTTTTGAGAATCTAAGAATAGTTGTTTAACAAAAACGAGTGAAACATAATTTTGTATATCCAGGAGATTATCTTTAACGTATTTGCTGCTTAAAATTACCTAACACGATAAAATTATTTGTATAAAAAATGCCATTAGTTTAAAATTCGCGCCTCATCCCATAACCGCAAATACATAACCTGAATTTATTTATTTATTAAATATGATGGTAGAATCAGTTTTTTCAGGTTTTCCCAAGGAGATTTAATCAGGCGAGTTAAGTTACATGAAGAATTTTAAGTAAATTATAAACATTTTGTTGTAGGTGTTTTGAATGGTTAACAGAATCTGGAAGGTCCTGATCTGTTGCATAAAAAATGTCGACTCTAAAAACTTAACGAGTATGTGGCGAACACTTGCCATTCCTAAATGAATTACAAGTGTCAATTTCTGAAACCCAATATTCAAATGATGCAAGGTATATTGGCGAAGCAATAAATTTCACCAAAACTACTCAAGCTTGCAGCTCAAATACTCTTAGGTAAAGAAAATTACGGAGGAACATTCTTAAATTGCAACGTGAAAAGAAAGCACTTCAATTGAAGTTAACATCTCCCAACGAATACTTCCCGAAAGCAGAGCACAAATTGTGACAGCCCAAGTGGACTTAAAAATAAACCACTAAGAAGCAGGAGATATACAGAGGAATACAAACAATTTTCACTAAAATTATATTTTACGAGCCCCAAAATGTTAATTTTAAAGTAGGTTTTAAATTTTTGCCAGCTCAAACTGCTACGTGATCATGGTTAGAGTTATATATAAAAATTTAAACAACCCTTGTGCTACATCTTTACAAATAGGTGACAAATTGAAGTCGATAGTATTAGACTGCATAGAAAAGCTACAACTACAATGTGGTGCCAATGTTAGGGCAGTAGTAAAATTTTCGAAACCTAATTAAAAGAATAGATGTATCACCGGAAAAACCATACCTTCTCGTAAACGATAAGAAAATCTATTATTTCTTCGATGTCCCCTATTTATTGAAGTCGGTGCAAAATAACTTGATTAAATACGATATAATCTTTAATAACAAAAAAGCATCTTGGAAAGACATTAAAAATTTCTACATGTCAGACAAATCTAAACCGCTGCGATTGGCTCCTAAATCAACTAATTTACATATTACTCCGAATAATTTTCAGAAAATGAAGGTGAAATATGCCACACAAGTGTTTAGTGAATCAGTTGCAGTTGGTTTATCAACGTATGTAGCTTTTAATGCTTTTTGATTTATTTGCATTCCTGTGCTACTTGATTTTACAAGAAAAATGTTTATTTTTTATTTTTGGCTTAAATTTGGCTAGTATAGTGGAAAAAATAGTATATACACCATGGTTGTGAAGTCCATTATTGCCTACGCACCTAGTGCTAAGGCAATAATGACAGACTTCACAACCTTGGTGTATAATATACTATTTGGGAAAAGACATGCAATCAGATAAATTGAGACATAGTAGGATTAAAGTCAACAAAAGTCTAGAAAACTATAGAGAATATAAAACAGATAACATTCATAAGTACTGACATTGGAAAAACAAGCAATTTAAACAGTTTTCTTGTGATTTTACTTTATTTCACAATTTTTGCCTTCCTCAAGGCTCTAGTTTTTGTCTTGTCCATTTTTAATTTTGACGTTTGTGTTTTATGTAATTTTGACTAAAGCCTCAAGGAAGACAAAAATTATTGTCGAAACGTTGGAAAATGGGGAAATAAGTAAAAATCATAAAAAAGACCTTTCTGTTTTTCCTTCAATCTTGTTCTGGTATGTTCCCCATTCCACTTAATTATTACTGTTCAATGAAAGAATGTTTGATCTTGTTGGTAAATAAGATATTTATAGTGATAAAATATACACAGTACTGAAGAGTCGACCGTGAGATTGAAAAATATAAACTCTGGTTACCATTACAGTGCGACCATATTCTCGCTCCCCTTGTTTAATGGTCCTACTACGCATAACCGAATGGAAGTAGTGTTTCTCCTCTTCAAGGTAATGAAAAATTCTAGTTGTTTTTAAGTGATCATCGTTGCAATATAAAGTTTAAGGTACAACCATAAGATGGGATTTCACAACACTCCCAAATGTTATAAATAACCTCTACCTTTTTAGTTTTATTCTATAGATGACATGTACAAATAAAGTGATTTAAATATTTTGAGGTAAGGTGGATAGGAAGGAATTGCGACCAGCAACTATTTTTTAGAATTGAAAACGCCAGAAATATAATTCTTCTTCTTCTTCATCAGCTTTTTCGGTCCACTACTGGACATAAACCTCCTCTTGTGTTTTTTTCTATTCTGAACTATCCCATGCTACCTGTTGCCACATTTTCCCTAGTTTTTCTTTCACGTCGTCTATCCATTTTCTTTGGAGGCGTCCAACTTATCTATAATGTCTTCTAGGTCATCAGTTCATTATATGTTTAGTACATTTTTATATCGTCTTGTCTGGCGACACGACCCACACAGCTCCATTTCATATTCTTTTCATTACATCTTCTATCTTTGTCTTTTTTCTTATCTTCTCGTTTCCGATGTAGTCTCTGAGATTTATGTCGAGCTTGGTTCTTTCTATTGCTTTCAGTATTATTCTGAGTATGTTTGCTAATTTAATTATCAAAGCCATTGTTTCATTCCATAAGTTTGAACAGGAAGTGTGCAGGTGTTGAAATCTTTTGACTTTGTGTTTATTGGGATTTTGTTGTTTTTGATGACAGAACTTAGTCTTCCGGTAGCCGCCCAAGTCATTCGGATACTTCAGATCATCATCTCCGCGTTTTGTGTCTCTTTCCTGAGCTTTATTAAATGACCAAGGTATACATTTTCTTACACGCTTCCATTGTTACATTTCCTATGTTTACTGGTGTTGCTTCGGATATCATTCCTTTTATCATATTTAAATTCATTGTTAGACCTGCTCTCTCCGACATTATTTTAAGTTTTAGAAGCATGTTACTTAGTTTGTTTATATCGCTGCTTATTATTATAGTCTCGTCTGTAAATCGGAAGTGTGAAAAAGAGCGACCAACTATGTTTAAACTCTTGCTCTCCCAATTCATTTGTATAAACACGTCTTCCAATGCTAGCGTAAACAACTTTGGGGGAGATCTCCCTGTCTTATTCCACGCTGTGTAAGTATTTTTTGTGTTTCAAATTCGTCGTCTATATTCACTTTAATTGTTGCGTTCTCGTACATATATTTAAGTAAATTTCTGTAACTCGCGTCTATCCTTGCGTTATCCATTGAACTAAATATTGCCCATAACTCTATTGAATCAAATGATTTAGCGTAGTCGACAAGCGCTAGGTGGATCGGAACATTATATTCTATGCAGTTTTCAATTAGAAATATAATAGAAGCCTTAAATAGTGTTTAAAGACAAGAATGTAATAAAAAATAATTTGGACAAATATTGGTGAAAAATGTTCTGACATACGAATGGAAAGTATGGAGTTTGAAGGAAGAAGAGAAACAAAAACTAACAGCAGTAGAAATGGACTATTTGCATAGAAGTGCTAGAGAGTCGAGAGTAGAACGAAAAAAAATGAAGAAATTAGAGATAAAATGACTGCAAAGAAAATTTTGAACGGGTTTGGACTAAGGGTGGATGAGTCAAGACTGCCAAAGAGGGTATTTTTGGAAACCACCAGGGAGGAACATAAAAAATAAGTTGTAACACCCGAAAACGGCAGTTAGATCTTATTGAAATAAATAACTATTCTTAGTTCAAATTTTTCATTTGGAGCTCCAGTTCATACTTATTGACGTTCTTTTGTTTTTCAAAAAATTGTCATTTATCCCTTTTTTTAAGGAATATTTAAAAAATTTAAGTATTCGCTTTCGGTTCTCTAAAAGATTTGTAGTTACAAATATTTTTTATTTATTCAAATAACAAAATGGCGCCTAATTAAAAATTTCCAAAACAATTTAATTTGAAAACCCCTCGATCGATTTTTGAAAATAAAACATTTATAAAATCCTTAAACTAGCTACTATAACACTTGTATGAAACATTTTTTTTTAACTGAAATTATCGGAGAAGATACCCAAATTGTCAATAACCAAGTTGCCATATTTTTAGAAAAATATGTTCTGAATATGTAGACGTACCTATGTCAGAGACTGAAAGTTTTCACCTAGCAATTGGGTGAAAATTCCAATAGATTACGTTGAACCCCTGCATTTAAAAAAACAGTTCCTAATATTATTGAAGATGAGCCATCGATGAACACAAGAGTAATAACAAATATATTAGGTGTAAACCACGTAACCGTGCGGCAAGTTCTAAAGGAACAAGGTCTTTATCCATTTTCTAAACAAAAAGTACAAGTTTGAACCTAAAGACTTCTAGCCAAAATTGTTGTTTTGTATCGCAGCCATTTTAAAAATGATACTTAATCGCTCCCTTGTTGTTTTATTGTTCATGGTTTGATTTATGTTGTTTGTTTGTTGATTGTTGTTTTTGTTTTTATTGTTTAGTGGGTGTAAGCCTACGTTGTTTTAAATGATAGTTACAGATTGTACCTACTTTTTCTTGTAATTTAATTTGAATAAAAACTTTTTAAAAAAATTTCAGACAAATGTTATAGTAGATAGTTTAAGGATTTTATAAATGTTTTATTTTAAAAATGGATCGAGTGGTTTTCAAATTATCTTCTTTAGGATTTAATCAATCGTCATTTTGTTATTTGATAACATAGAAAATAATTGTAACTATTAGAGAACGAAATTTTTAATTTTTCATTTCTTAAAATAAGGGAATAAGACGATTTTCGAAAACAGAAGAGTGTCAATAACTATACGAACTCCAAATAAAAAATTGGATCTATGAAATGTTATTTGTTTTAATGAGATCTAAGTGCAGTTTTTGGGTGTTTTATTAATTATTAAAAATAATATTAATTGAGAAATAAATATGTCATATTTTAGTCAAATTCTAATGAAATCCCTGATGGATAGTAGAAAATAATCCAATTCTTCAATGAACAATAGAAACTTCATAGATTCAACTCGTAAAAGTAAAAACTAATTAAATTAGTTAATCTGCTGAAAAGAATTCCAAAATTTTACTTATTTTTATTGCTCCTGTCCTATTCATGTTTTTCACTAAGTTAAAATTTAAAACGACTATCAAAAAGTAAGTATATGTGTACATATTTCAGAAGAAGTCTCCAGAGATTTCACTTTAGAAGAGCTGAACATTTTAAAAGAATAAAGCTTTTGGTTTCACTTGTATTCGCCCAAAATTAAAAAAATTAGGAAATGAAGTACTACGCTTCTTTCTTATTGCTGGTATTTATAATACAAGAAAGGTGGAGAATTCTTTTGTAAAAAATGTAGTACAGACCCTTCTTCATATTGCAGAGCATAATTGATAAAGCTTTGGAAGATTGATTTTCAAAGAATTAGTTCTTTAAAAATAATTATCAAAAAAATATTTTAGCGTGCGTTTTGCAATTACACAGAAAATTGGGTGTGTACAATTTATATTCAAGAACGTACATACTAGAAAAACAAAACCTTATTTGTTGAGGAAGTGTTAATTTATTTAAGTTTTTATTGCAAGTCATTATTATTCAAACAACAACTAAGTCTTGTGGTTTAATTTTGATTTGACAACACTATAAAAAAGTTAGATTACGTATTATGCTTTGCGAAATTATTTACAAGTAGGTACTATATGAAAAGTGGATTAATTAACACCAGAACGAAAAAAATGGATAAAAATAAGTTTTTCTTTTTACCTAAATAAATTAATATTTCAACCAATAGTTATTTTTTTTTCTTTGAAACGTAAAGGTAAAAACAGCAATAACATTAATATAACAGCATATCTGGAATTAGAGGCAAACCTCGAAATTGCAACAAGAAAAACGAATAAACTGGCACACGAAAAGTAAATATGAAAAACATCAAAAGTAAAATTTTGTTGCTTTCAAATACGTTCTCAAAGCCTTACACCAAGAGAATGGCTAATATCAAATTACTCACGGTTCTAACTTAGCGTAAAAAATCATTAACGATCGGCACATTGTTTTCCTTTGTATTTTCAACGAATCGTTAACTTAAAAGATGAAAACTTTCAATTTTCAATTTAATTCTCACATTTTACGAAGAATATCTTGCATTTAAAATGAATGCGGATGTTTTCTAAAACAAAGGGAAAAGGTATTTCGTTTAAAATGGTTTTAATGAATTTTAATGAAAATCTAACTGAAATTTTGTGAACCCTTCAAGAGGGTTTTCAAGTAATCATTTATACACTTTATATATTAAAAGGTATTTACGGAAATTTTATACCTCTCTTTGCATGTAATAGTAATTTTACGAAAATTCCACCAAAATTTGTCTGGTGTATTTTGTTGTCGTTATTACTGCATTTAAGATAAATGATTTTTAAATATTTTTATTAAATAAATGCATATTTATTTCATAATCCAAAATTTCACGGTTATGAAACCTAGTAACCAAAATTCACTTTACCGTAAAAATCTGAGGCTGAAGCGCGTCAAATAGTAGCAAAACCTTATAATGGATGGATTTGACTGTACAAGAATAGTTATTACGGAGTTGTCAAACCATTTCATATCGTTGAAAGCAAATGAGATTAAACCAAAATCAAAGATATTGAGTAACATACGAGTAGATGCCGAGATACGTCGAACAAGACCAAAAAAATCGAGAGAGAGGCATTTATGCATCAACATCTAAGATGAAGCGGAACATTGATTGAAAAATTTAGGAAGATACGCAACGCATATCAATAACAAAATGTTCCCAAGAATTACCTTGGCATGTAGATTTAACTCAATCTGTTTAGTTGCTTCGTGACTGTCGTTGATATCGCGTCGTAGTTAAATTAGAGTTTGTGTTGGAGTTGTTAGAAGCGCGGGAAATCTTCTCAGATTTTATTTTGTTTTAATTCGGGCTTTCCATTTGCATTCCTGATCATTTTCCTACAATAAATTTCAAAAAACTTTTGACATGATCAGGCATAAAACTTGTATGATCGAATAGAACAACATGTTAACGAGATGTACCTTTGTTTTTTACTTGTATAAGACACATAAGGCTCAAAAGTAGGTTAGATGGTGCGAATGTTGAAAATGACCAGCGGACGATATAACACAAAATAAATTGTATTTTAAACAATTTATTTATGTTTTTCGTTTACAAAATTTATTTTTATATTATTATTATTGTACATACCTATATTGTTTCAATATACTCATAGAAACAAACGAAGCAAATCGTTTCGATATATTAGTGTGGTATTATATCGTAGTATACGAAATCTTAACTTTTGATAGTAAAGCTGTCGTTGCGAAACAATTAAAATTTTGTTTATATTGTTTTTCCGTTCGTGTACAAGAGTGTCATATTATAATATTAATTATACAAAGTTATTGGAAATTGTATTATCTATAACTTTATTTGAACTTGGTATTTTTTTTAAAACGCAATTTTTACTTTTCTCTTTTTCGAGCATTTTGAGTTTTAGTCTGGTTCAAAGGAGCGCGTTATTTGTTTTGATGACACGAAATAAACATTTAAAAACAGTTATTTAATTTTTTTTTTCACTTTTTCTTTCAAAAGATCAATATTTTTATAGGATCTTACACTTTATTAGTATCAGGAGGATGAGGGTTCTGCACAAAATGGTTGTTTACTCCTTTGCAAAATAGATGTGCAAATATTTGCAATTATTTTCGAAAATAAAAAATAATTAAGTAGGTACCTTTAAAAGTAATTGACTTTAAAGGAAAACTGAATATTTGTGGTCATCGTGAAAATCATATGGATTTCACATATAAGATCATAGTATGTTATGATAGACGAAGAGACATATGAAATTTAGTAACGAACGGAATTCGTTAAAAATGTTAATATTTGTGACCACAAGATCATGTCAGGTGTAGGTATCAAATTTATAAAAGACATAAGCAAAAGAAAATAAAAGAAATTATATTAAATCAACTTTGACGACAGATGTGTAAGCAGTTACATAAATTGGTCCTTCGATTATTATATCCAATTAAGTGTTGGAAAAAATAACAATCTCGAATCGCCTGCTGGAAGTTCGCAAGAGATTGTACAATAGCAAACAGACACTCAACTGGCGTTTCTTCCTTTTAGGACTCTTCACGAATGAGCTGTCAAGTGATTCTTAATCACTCAACTGCTGTTTTCTTTTTCAGGAATGAGAATACTCTTCAGCTGTCAAGTCATTCTCGGTGTTTTTTTGCTATTAGACAATATCCTTCAAACTTTGCGATTTAAAATTGTAAGTGTAAGTTACACTGAATTTCTCTCACTCCTGAAAAGTCCCAAAAGAACAAAACAGCTGTCGAATGATTCTCGGTGTTTGTTTGCTAATGTACAAATCTCTTGCAAACTTACAACAGGTCATTAGAGGTTGTTATTTTTGCCAACTTTTAGTTGGGTATAATAATCGAAGGATCTTACTGCTTACACAACTGTCGACAAAGTTGCAAATTGAAATTTCGGACATGTTTAGGATATCACTAGTCAACACTAGATGTCGCAACACCTGTTAAAAACAATTATCATTCCTTATAACTGGTGGATCAAACAACAAAGTGCTTTACATCTAAAATAAACAAATACATTAATCGTCACATCTTACTTATTACACTTACAGATGACCAGCACAATCACAACCGTTACGTTCTCCCAAAAAATTCATTGGAATTGGATTATTACAAGGATGTAAAACTCAAATCTGTTAAGTTCTGTCTAAAAAACATCAAAATTGGCAAAGGGCGGAAATTCGCAAAAATCTAAACTGAAATATGCAGGAGTGCAGTTGCTGGTACGTATTAGAATCATTTAGACTCTATGCTTTAATTTTTGTATCTTCAAAACTTAATGCGACTTTATCTTTTTCGCATACTATCAAACAAACAAACTGATCGATTTTTAATGTTTAATAAATTTGTAAAATCTGATCACAACTTCCAGTTTTCATAATGCCAAACTAAAAATTTTATCATTCTTTATCAGGTTTTAAGTTTGACTCAATCGTAACTCCCAATTGTATTCGTTACTTGTCCACCGACTTTGATTATAATCCGGTTGACTTATTACTGTTACATATATTTATTAATTCGGATGGCAGTGCCGTGGGAAGCGAGGTTACACGAACATAGTTGGGTGTTATTAACGATGTTAAAATGAGAGTAATACTATTTTGTAATGATAAACTCATAGAGTTATAACCAAGTTTGTATCATTGATTTAAAAGCAATTAAAAGGTTAACTGATGTTGTAACAAAAGAAATTTATAAACATAAACATTACACTACATTTTTTTATACTTTGCCGATCCTGTATAATTATTCAAACGCCTAGAAGAGGCTGAAAATTAATTTGAAAAGATTCCTTAGGGGCGGGCTTAGATAGATACATTCATGCAAAATTTTTATAAATGTCCCAACGATTTTAAACAGCTAATATGTTTTCGATACTGAATGTTTATTATTAATTTAGGATCTGTGAAAATATCAAAGGAAGACTAAACCACTAAACATAAAGAGCAGTAAACAGTAATGTTATGCTATAGATATAGATCTTTAAATGTAATAAGTTTAATTTAGTTCTGTCAGAACTAAATTAAACTAGTTCTGACATTGTTGAGGGAAATGTGTGTACATGGTGGCAAATAAGTTAAGCGGCTGTGTCTTAGAAACCACTCACGTTTTGACTTGGGTAAAAAATTATATATCAATGTAGCCAAGACACAGTGCTGGAAATTATTTTCGAGTTTTTAAATGGTCACCAGGGCGAGTAATTGCCATCTAAGAGTGTTTAACCCTTTTATGAAAAAATTTTGTTACATTAACAATAGTTAGGGTGAATGCTAATTTATTGT
>JALBCR010000335.1:0-35000 GCA_030710515.1 Abscondita cerata
AATAAAATACTTGTTTCAAGATGGGTTTTATAGTTTAGTTATATTTTTTATAATAAAATAGAAAAAGCATTTCAATCGATAGTGCAGAGTTAACTAAATCCTAATCCTAATTATCTATGGCTGTTACTTGTTTCAGCTGCCAGGTCACTGAGCCTTGTTGACTGTTGAAAAATTTTGTAAATTGATTTCTAATTTGAAACGTTTTAACACTGGAATTTCCCCCTGCAGGCCTTAAACGAATCATGTTGTCCTTAGGCATCTCACAGTCAATATCTTCTGTAGAACTTGGACTAGGGGTTCTTATCATATTGTGTAAGCAACATGCTACGGTTATAATGAGATCTACTGTAGGAGATTGTACAGCAATTAGAGAGTAAAATATTCTGAATCTTTGACATAATCTAAATGCATTTTCTGAAGTTCTTCGTGCCCGACACAGACGGTAATTGAACACACGTTTTTGTATATCACTGTTAGCTTGATCTCGTGGATATGGACGGAGAAGATGTTTTGAAAGTTTAAACGCCTCATCGCCAACAATAACATAGGGTAACAGTACCTGGTAAAGGTTCGTCCTCTGGCATATATTTATCATTATTGAAACAATGAAACATTGACGACTTATTGATGATGCTACTGTCCCCTTCCTTTCCATATGCACCAACATCAATACACATAAATTTACATTCATCATCTACAATTGCCAGCAACACAATAGAAAAGAACCACTTGTAGTTGAAAAATAAGCTTCCAGAATTCTGTGGACAAACAATACAGATGTGTTTTCCGTCAATAGCTCCACAGCAATTTTGGAAATTCCATTTTTCGCTGTACTGCACAGATGCTCTAATATAATCCTCTTTCGACAGTTGTTTTAAGAAAACAAGCACTAACTTGTCAAACAGCATTTTAAAACATCTCGTACCAATACGTTAATGTAATTATGGAAAATTCTATAATTAAATGCCATGGAACGATAGGATTCCCCTGTAGCCAAGTACCTCAGCACCAAAGCAAGCTTTTCCATGGCTGTAATTGGTCTTTTAACGCATTTACTATAAATTTTTTTATGTCACCGGATACAAGATTTAATAATTCATTAAACTGACATTTAGTAAGCCTAAAGTATTCTTTAAATTTAGTTTCGTCGTCAATTAAATGCCCTATTATCAGAGTACTAAAACATCCTTACTTCCTTCTTTGTGTAAACATGTTATGGGCCCTTCTACGCTTTGACTTATGCATTAATGACAATTGCAAAATCTCTTCTATTTCTTCTATTAGCAACTGTGTTGCAACCACAAGTTTACTAGAAACCCTTTTAACAAAACTGAATTTAAAATGCCAATTGGCGACTAGTCGATCGCAGAGCTGAGACGACGTAAACAGACCACTAGGTGCGAGTAGATGCGATTAAACGTAAACGATTAAACGCCACGTTTAAACGCCTCGACTAATCGCCCAAAATAGACCATAGCTTTAACTAAAAATCAATCCATTATTGACAGTAATTTATTAATCGTGTTTTTTTGTTTCATTTATTAGTAGTTTGGTGACTGTGCCGATTTTCGTATTAGTTTTGTTTTGTTAAATAAATTCAACTTTTAGTAAAATGTGCGGAAATTATTCAGTTTATTGGTATACTTACAAATATAGAATTATTAGGCTAAACCAAGAAGCTTTTAGCTTAAAAAGACAAAGCTTATTTTCAGTTACACACATTAAAAATTGACTTTGCAACATTTGCAATGACACGATACATTTTACTATAGAAATGAGAGTGCCATTTAATTACATCTAACAAATTAATGAAAGTATCCAGCCAACGTGTTCACTTTCGCTTTACACTTATTTGTAAGTTGTTCTGTTATCTTATTTTATTGTGATACAAAATCTTAAAAATGTGAGCAATTATATTTGAAATTTTTGGGTAATCGTAACAAATTTCATTCATCGTATAAAAAATCGATTAATTTTTTATTTATTTCTACGTTAATTGAGTTATACGATGCAAACGTTTTTATTAAGTTATGCAAGTAGAGTATTCCTTTGTGCTTATTAGTAAGCAATTATATGTTATCGACAAACATGTATAATACCATAATTAACAACTTAAAGTGTTAACTGAAGTTTATTACTGTAAATAACAGTAAAACCTGCTCGAGTAGAAACCATTATAATAATGTCTACAGCAAATTTAAATTAAAATTTAATCAATTTTGCTAATTAACAAACTCAATCGATAATTTAAAATATATGTATCTAATTAATTGGTCGCAGTTAATTATTCGGGCACGAATTATATATGCTAATGTGCTTTTTTTATTTCTACCTGAGCTTACAAGAACACCTACTGAAATTTCGGCTTTCGGTAAAAACAAGTCTCACAAAGAGTCTATGAACGGCAAGTGTTTAAACACTGAATGGTTTTTCATTGATGACAAAGACATTCAAAAATAAGTTCACATGTTTTAAATACAAGATTAACAATGGCTAGCCTTGTGCGTAACCCGAAACCCGACCATTATAATAGTCGTTCTTACCAACAACGCATTTTTTCTCCAAACGCATTTTTCTCGAGAGAATTATATTCAACGAACTTGCACCTGAGCTCTAGTTCACTTGTTCTCTTGTTATTTTTTTGAAAGAAAGACGGACGAGGCACCTTTTAAGGTGGGTGGCGCTTTCACAAACCACAACCATTACAAACTTCGTTTTATGAAACTCTTTGTTTATAACATTAAAAATCAATCTCCGTGAAATTTAATTAACCGAACAATAAGCTTATTGTTTACGGTTTAGATTTATTTAGATTTAGTTTGACAGCGCACCGTACACGTAAGTTCCGGCACATATTCTAATTCAATAATAATTATTTGTATTGATGACTCTCTTTTGTACAAACTTATCCTACTTTTTACTTATAGAAAATATTCCATTATTCTAATTCGTTCTTCGGTAATAGAACCTGTTGCTGTTGAATAGATTTGAAACAGTTTAAAAACTTCCAAAATGGGCAAAGCTATTACTCCATGCGTTTATAAACAAATCATTTCTTTTTGTGTAGGTATTTGAAATTAGAAAATATTCAATTTGTGTCAATGACCAGAGCACTGACCATACCATGTATTATGTTACTCTGTATAATGTTTTTACACTTATTTTACACTTAACATCTGATATAAACCGCAACGTACACCTGATTACACATATGCATTCATGTTGTTTTAATTGTATTGAAAAAGTTGAAATATTTCTCGTCTAATTTACAATATAAATATAACAATATAAAAATTAATTTTAGAAGCGTACTTAATGTATTGATTGTATAAAAAATTAATATTTGATGTGCTATTTATAATTTAAAATCCAGATTCTTTCAAGTTGGGGTTTGTGTTTATGTTAATTTATAATATTAATTTTGATACGCCACTGTACGTTTTCAATTGATATTATGTTGTTTACGCATACTTGAACTTAATTCCTATTATTTTGCATTATTTTGCGTTTCAATAATTTGTGTTTTAAAATAAAATTTATTAAATAATTTGTTTATTAATTTATGAGAGAAACCATAATTTATGAAATGTAAAAAGATTATGTTTAGTTATCAAAACATTTTTTTAAACAAACGCGCGGTTTACCTATAAGATCTCCACTCTCTATCCTACTTTATCAGACATTTTACACTTATTAATATAGAAAAGACTAATATTCTGTCAATCTTACAGGGTGGCGCAAACTTCTGACATCGGAGAACAACTTAGTTAAAAAAAAGATAAAACTTTACAGTTTTTAATTATACAGAGGGTTCCAAAAATCGCGGCAGCCTAAACTTACATTTTTTTTAAATGCAACACACTATATTTTCTTTAAGATTCGAAAATACCTCATCAAGAGCTTTAAAAAATACGGCATATCAATGCATTGTACAGTGTATTTTAGAATATATAGCTAATTATCAGTAAAAATGACACCTACTTTATAGTGATTGTTAAAAGTGAGAAAAAAAATTATTGAGTCAAATGATATTCAGGGTGGGCCATTAGTGCCTGCACAAGCGATATCTCGGAAAATATTGGATTTAAAAAAACTTTCTAAAGATTGTGCAGTTGTTTTTTAAATAGAACTTCCCATTTTTATTGCTAATTTGGATACTTTGGACAATTTTAACGTAATGTATCACACATTCATATGCTAACTAAAGCTAGTTGTTCATCTTTCCAGATTTGTTAAGTTTTGAGTAATCAATTATTTAAATTGAACTCATAAATTCATGGAATTTTTCAAATGGCATCACACAATTTTGTATGTGCCGTTGAACGTAGAATTTCATAAGCTTTCTAATGATAAAGTTGTAGGTATCTAACTCTTAGATTTTTAAAAGGTGAACAACTAGCTCTAGTTACACATGTAATTGCATATTAAAGCTGCAAGATTGCAGGATAACGGAGTTAATCAATTTTTTCAAAACGTTAATTTTTTGGAAAAAGTGAAATAACGCTTGAACACTATGTATAAAGTAAAATAATTTTAAAATGTGCAGCTCACAACTTTTATCAAAAAAGTTTTTTTAAACCCCATATTATCCAAGATATCGCCCGTGCACGCAGTAATGCCCCACCCTGTATTATAAATTATTGAATTATGCAGAACAGTATCCATTAATAAATACAGTAAAATCAAAACAAATAAATTTTTAATACCAAATAAAATTAATAGTAAATGAAGTAATGAAGATCAATCTATATTTAAAATGCTATGTATGAGTTTACTAGCTGATCCGTTTTACCCAAAATACATTTTTTTATGTTGAAACAAAAACGGGATTGAACCGTGTCGAAAAGGTAACCGTAGTTGCCAACGTTTCGTAAGAGGCTTGATCAGGGCAAGGAACTTGAAACAAACAAATGAAAATTCAGGTGATCAACTTGTCAAAAAAGCCAGATTCTAGGCTAAAAGAAGTCTGCGCAATTTGGAAAATACCTCCGTGTATAGAGAGGAAAGCGTCACGGGTTGTTAACCTCGACGCTGATTGGTTTAAAATAAGGAAGGGGTGGGGTTAACGATTTCTATACTCTCCCTGGTTTGCCTATTGAAAAAAGAAATAAGATTTAGCAATCAAAGCGGAATTATCTAAATCTATTCTCAAAGTTCGAAATAAATTCGATAAAACTGTAAGCATTAATTTTTGCGAAAAATCTCGAACAAGTCAACTTTGTTTTTAAAAAGTGCATATTTCTAACTACGTTTTCACCTCCTAGTAATTACGTCACAAATATTTCTTTTAAATGGCAATCTAACTTGTTACTTGTTCTCTACGTATTTTGATTCAGCTTTAAATTTTGTTTTTCAGCGATATAGCATTGTGTGTAAGTTACATACCAAAATTAAAACAACACGTTATGGAACGGTATGGTTGCTGAACAGAAGATACCAGGAAATGATAAGTTTCAGATTCCACGAAAACAGAAAAAACAAAAGAATTTGGTTAAACATTAACTATTCGTTTGATTGTGTTAACTAAAGAGTAAAGTTTGATGCGATTAAGTGAACAAAGAAGAATTGAAGTGTTGATGGTGATTTGCTACGGAGATAGAAGTCGAACACAACAAGAGGTTTGTTACTTATTTAACAACAAATATCCAAATGTCCCATTACAAAATCGATTATCAGCAAACTGGGAAACAAATTATGGCGACATATATTTCACCACCAATACTTTAATTGTAATGATCATAAATTTTGGAAACGTGATTAAGATAAGACAGTTATCTTTTACTCGTCCCTGCTTGTTCTCCCACTAGATCTCTCTCTCTTGATCCCCGCTCCACTCCTGATAAGAATGGGTATAAATCCACCCATTTTAGATCGTTTAAGACACTTAGAGTTTTCTGTACCTTTTACTTCAAATCCTGAAATATCCAGACCTGCTAAATAAATGAACCAATCGCCTGTACCTGACATTTTTCTGATTCCTGTTTAAATACTATTGACCACCGCCTTGAATTTGTACTAAAACCGATACCTGATTAATTTACTCTAACCGTACTTCTAAACCCACTAGTACTCACCCCCAATTGAATTTGTTGCCGACGAACGTGCGTGTTTCTTCTTCTGCTGCGTTAGTAGGCACTCTGGGCCTAATAATTCAGTTTACCGCATCTAAAAGCCTATAGCATAGCCCTTCACCTCTCTTGTTTGGTCTAGCATTAACCGATTAGCGTTCGGGTGTTGCATAAGACGCCACTATCACCTAAAACTCTAATTCTTCTGTGATAATCCCGAGTAATACACCCTTGGCTCGAGGGCTGCTACGAACGTCGTCCCCAAACCGCTTGCTATTGCAGGGCGTCCAAAAATACGCTAAAATCAATTAATGTCTACGATATAGAATCTTCCACTTTCGTAGGACGTCGAGGCAACATAGTACAAATCTTTGTGTAAAGGTAAAACACCGGCGCCAGGTCCACCTGAGATTATTATATTTTATTAGTAATTACATACAGAATATGAACACAATATACGTCTTAAAAGGTTCCTCTCTTTACATCTTCGACTGTGGTTACCCGTAGCATTATAAATTTTGTAAGTCTTATACTTAAAGAAGTCTTAAGCAATTAACACTTTTACAAATTGAGATTTTACATAATTATGCTGACGTTTAAATTTCTTAAGTTTTAGAACATGTACATTAATAATAATAGTTTTTCATATTTATCTATGTCGTACAAAAACAACTTTGTGAAATATGCATAGACGAACGGTACCAAATACACAATGCTGCCGTGCTGAAGTGTATTGTAGTGCGGTCAATATCATATCATCTTTCCATCACGTCGGGTGCCAAAGTGCTGACCCCGACGCAATACCTCGGCAGTATTGCGTATTCGATACCATTTACTTAGATAAATATGAAAAACTATTATTACTAATGTACATGTTGTGAAACTTAAGAATTTAAATTTTCCGGATGGCTCTACTCCATCGAAAACATTAAAGCAACGCCAAAAATTAATCACATCAGCAGTAACATACAAAAACGCAGCAGCAACCATACTCACCAACAGCACGCAACGTCTTTTACAAGATGCTCGCAAAACTGATCATCCCCCAGTTTCTGATAGCACACAGTTAGATATTCTCTTGAGAGTAAAAGAACAGCCACACATATCTTGTAAGCGGATTTAGGGATTTTAGAAACAGCGGTTTGGAAGTTGTTAAAAAATAACAAATGGCATCTCTGCAAAATAAAATTAACTCATGAACTGAATGAACTGACCGCAGAAACAAATTTTCTGAAATTATGATAATTTGATTCAACAACGAACAACAATTTGTAAGACAAATAGTTTTCTCAGACGAAGGAACTTTTACGGTACATGGGAATGTGAACATATAAAACTGTAGGTGCAATGCACATTTTATGACGGAAAGGTATTTAGAGTTTTTAGAAAATAGTCTAGTTGCTATCCTTTTTCCTAATGATCAAGATCTGGACATATTAAATCACACCTTATGATATCAACAAGACAGAGCACTCCAACAATATGCGGGAGTATTTGAACGACGGAGGTTTACCATAACAGATGCAGTGGGAGAAGAGTAGCAATAGAATAGCCAGCTAGATCTCCTAATTTAACGGCTCTTCATTTCTTATCTAAAAAATAAAGTGTATACAAGTACACCACCTAGTATTGAAGAGGGATACAATAAGAAACGAAATACATTCAATCATCCGTAAACAATTGATAATGTTTTGCAAGTGTTTAAATTTTGCCTTGGTTATTGTCAAGAGGTAGTAGGGAGACATTTTGACCAAATAATTAAATATTTGTGATTTAAATTTTGGTTTATTAAATGTTGCAATTTTTTCGAAAATAGGGTTATATAAACTTATACCAATGTCAAAACGAGGATTGAAAATAGTAGAATACTGATCTACAGAAAACAATACGTTTTTATTTAAAAAAAAACTTCTGATGACGTCATACTCAAAAACCAGATGCTGTAGAAACAAGGCACTTTCTACAAAAAGTTTTTTTTTTAAAGAAAGTTAATCTCTTCAACGATTTTTCTTGGAAATTAATAATTACAGTATCAAATTTAATTGAAATGAATGATCCAAATTTTAATTATTTATTTATGATTAGATACAAATTTAGAAATTCAATATGTAGTACAGTGACCAGCAAAGAGTTTGCATCAAATGGAAAAAATTTTTGTAATTGAGATATCCAAAAATTTCTTTTGGCAAATGAATTCAGCATATTAAATAACAAAAAAAGCACTCTGACAAACGTCATGTGACCACTGTCATGGCGGCAAATTAAAAAAATATCCCTTAAATATGTAAAAAGTGAGGTTAGATGACAAGATATTGAAAAATGTCTAAGAGAAAAATTGTTCAGAATTAGATTATGTGCAAATTTTTAAAAGAAAATAACGACTTTTATAAATATCAGTTTTCCGGCGTTTTTCCCGAAATATTGAGAAAAAAAAAATTTTTTGGATTTGATTTGCATAAAACACAATAAAACCAACAAATAAACTTCACAATTCAGTAATTTTAATTTATTAGTCTACCAATAGACGGTAAAGAACATAAAACATTGTTTTTTAGAACAGACTTTGTTGCAAACTCTTGCCGGTCACTGTAAATTAATGTCATTTACTTACGTTTTATTAAATTCAAAGTTTGTGTTTTACAATGTTTTTACAGCAAGAAATAGTATGATGCTTAGTGACCGGTTAATCAGTCAAAAATGTTTATTATATTGACTAAAAGCAATTATTGGATTTACTAACTTGTGTGTAATAACACTTAACTGTATATGGTCTAATCTAAAATACGACAAAATAATGATCGAACTAACATAAAAATTTAGATTTTTAAAAATTGGCACTAATATGCAAATAATCAATTAACTTTACATTAGCGATAATTTATATGTAGAGCGAGCTAATTCGTTCTTTCTCAGATATACGAGAATGAGAAAGCCCTACCACAAATATAAAGTGAAATTAACCACCCATAGTTGGCGATACGGTGGAAGCTTGTCAAACGAAGAAAGAAGGAATTATCTTAATAGCGAAATCACTAATACCAATGTACTTAATGCACTTAACTTAAAAAAATTAAAGTAATTGAATACTAAGGTTGTAGTGTAGCTTACAATTATTAGGGTAACTTTTGGATTACTTGTTGGAGAAGCAAAAACCTAAACAAAATTAAAATTGCAAGAACAAAATAAATAAATCAAATTCTTTGATTTTGCAGCATGACCAACAGGATAACCGACCAAACAATTATAATCAACCACCTGACCTAACGTCAAGATGAAATAATACAGCTTCTTTGCAATGGTTAATAAGATTCGAAACAAGGATCTTTAACATGAGTGCTCCGTATATCATCACAAGGTTCGTGAGCAAAGTCTATTCTTGCATTAAATCATCCCTTTACTAAATTTAAGATTAAATTCGTCATAATTCGTTAATCACCATTGATTTATTAACATTCCTACAAAGGATGATTCCACAACGATAAAATTAAAATAAAGTGGCGAAACTCCAAAATTAATCACAACTAATGCAAGTTGTCACAACTCCCAACTATTTTCACAACTCCTAACTACATTTCTTTTTCATAACGCCCAACTTTGTCATAACTCCCAACCAGTGTATATCACAACGCCTGCATTTATAGTAGTTTGGCAACCTTCCTCTTCACCCATAACTTATTTTGTTCATAACACCTTCTGGTGCCCAAATCACATAAAAAACTTTTCTTAAAAAAGAAAATTGTAGTAACTGTAACCTATCAACCAACACCGTTTATCCCCGATCACACCTACGAACCAACACCGTTTACCACAAATTAGATTAAAACATATAATTATTTTAAGAAAAAAATTGTAACAACTGTTACCTACCAACCAAAATTGTTCACCCCCGATCACATCTACCAACAACACCGTTTACCCCAATCACATGAAAATATGTAATGTTATTAATAAACCAAGTTATGGGTAACAAACAAGGTTTGCCAAACTGCTATAAATGCAGGCGTTGTGATATGTACTGGTTAGGAGTTATGACGAAGTTGGGCGTAATAAAAAAGAAACGTAGTTGGGAGTTGTGAAAATACTTGGGAGTTGTGACAACATGCACAAGTTAGGAGTTATGATCAATTCTTGAGTTGGGCGTTGTAAAAATTGAGCGTTGTGATCAGGCCCTTTAGATTTTGTCGCTCAGAGGGCCGTTATTGATTGCCAACTAATATTTCTTGAAACTATTAAGTATTTCTAATTATATATTTTTGAAAATAATAAATGCGGTTTAGTGATTGCATCGCTTACTGTTGTTTTTAATTTAAAATAATTTGATTTAAAATATGAATCAAAATCAAGTAGTTATAATATACATTAATCAATTTTTCGATCGTCAACGAGATGTTAACTTTAAAAACGATCTCGAATTGCTTGCTGTAAATTACTCATGTGTGAGTTTACAATTGTACAAGATGTCGACTAAATTTTAAAGGTGGGAAACAAGCATCTACAACAAATAAGTTTAGTGTGACATATAGTGCCACTCAACTTCGTCTATCCTAACGCCTGATGGTAATCTTATTACTGATTCAAAAACACGTTTGCAACTGCTTACACAATCTCTCCGCAAATTTGAAATTTTTATCAGAGTGCTACGTTAGCACGAGGTAGTGGCACTAGATGTCGTACCCAACTTATTTGTCAAACATTAATGATGTTTTATGTAATTTTTTTACCAAAGCTTTACTTGAAAAAGGATGACTAGGACAAACTTGGGATGTATTATAAATACATTCAAACTATCAACGACATTATAAAGAACTATTAAGTACAGAAATTGGCGCGTCACAAAAATTTTAAATCTAAATCGAATAAAAAGTAAAAGAAAATTAAATTAATACAACTGAAGATATTGTTAAGTAAGAGTCACGTGAGTGTAGTAGATTATTTCGAAAACTTGTGTAAAGTTAAATTTGAAATAATGTATAGTTTGAATAAAAATTGTCAACATGAAATATTTTTGAATATCTTCTAAACAAACTAAAAGTTTTGAAGTATTATTTTGGGATGACCAATATTGTTTCAATTGTAATCAGATCTTTGTTATAGAAAATCAGAATATGAAGTTTTATAAAAATTCTTGTTCTAGGCAGAAATTTTTGTTTTGCATAAAGTTCGATCAAATTTGTTGAGAAAAGTAAAGAAACACTAAAATTCGCATATTTATTTTAAAGGATGTCTGGTAAAAATTCTACACTATACGAATAGGTATATAATATTGTTTCACACTACTTAACAAAATTATACAAATTATTATTTGAATAAATGAATTCCAGTATTTTTTATTTGATGTTATCGTAAAAAATAGAATCCAAAATAATATGAATATGTAAAATATTCAAATACAAAAAGATGACAACAAAAACAAAATACTGCGCTAGGATTTAATTTGAGTCGTAAGGAATTCCTATTTACATTATTTATAAATAAATTATTCAGTTGAGTAATTATCAAAAACACGATCTGTCTACCTTCTGGTTCTGAATAACGAATTGGTGGTAACTCTTTCACATCTGTTAGAGTCAAAAAATTTTTATGTCATACCCCAATAAACGAAAACACTTTTAAATGTTATAAATTCGTTAAAAATAATTAATGATACCCATTTCTCATTGAATACCGTACAAAACATGTTCTTCTAATTTTCTAAAAATACAACTATCACTATCTTTGTTTCGCACGTAAATATAATTGTCTGTAAACGACGACAAACGTCGAGGGTTTAGTCCGGACGGTAAAAAAAGTTAAAATCTTTGATGTATCATTTAATTAACCACCCCAGTAATTGGTCGCAGTAATTTATGATGAAACGTCACGTGCCTTACGTGCGCTTAGCCATCTGCGATCCAATTTGAAAACGTGTAACAGTTGTTACACCCAAAAGCGACGGTCACTTGTAGTTTATTGTTTTCGGTCTCTTTGTTTTACTTTCGGTTTTACCTGAAGCTTAGAAAAGTAGCTTTGTAATTGGTCGACACCTGTTGTATTTTAAATTTAGCACAAGCTAGAGGAATTCCAATTTTCGTTTTGGGATGGTAGGTGTGGAACAGATGATACCAATTATTAGGTAGTGAACCTGTATTATTATTTTGTTTTGCTCGACTTCTGTTTATTACGCAATTAACATTACGTCAGTGCAAAAAACGTTAGTCTAAATGGTGTCATAGATCTTAAGAGCTAAATTGTTTTTTTTTTTTGATCTAATCAGTTTCAAATAATATACTAATGATTATTTATTATCTCTGTCCGTCTATACTTGAACCTACGCACATGATTTCTGACGCCAAATTAGTTTTCTGTAACTATGCGTAAATGTATTTATTAGATTATAATTTGTTAGTCGATATTTTTTTGCAAATATTTCAATGCATTTTCTGTTGTGAATGTGTAAACCTACCACCAAACTACAATTAAATTTGCAAACAGATTTTGGCTGTCAAACAAATTGAACTGTACTACGGTAGCAGGTTCAGAAACGCGAAGTTTAAATCCTGATTTAACACATTCCCAAAGAACTACGTTTAAATTTTAAGATTGAATTTTAATTTTTATATTTTGGTTTAATATAACATATACCAAACATTTTACACATTACTTATTCCTCACAAATATTTGAAATATATTTTAACCGTCATAATTGTTACGGTCATGATAACCTTGTAAAAAAAAAATACCAAATATAATTTTGAATTGTCAATTTAGTGAAGAATTAATAAAATAAATTATTGCAAAATAAAAAAAAAAGCAAAATTTAAACTTTTTTTTGTCTTCCGGGAACTGCAATTTTTTCAACATAAAGAGTGTTAAATAAAAAAACTGGGCTGGACAGGCTGTGGAATTGAATTGATTTAATAATTTTCCTAGTGTATACAAAAGTACAGCAAAATAACGAGTGATGGCGTGGAACTCTGCATTAAAACTGACATAAATATAACCTAAAATTGACAGATGTGAATGTTTTTTTTTGTACCTTGTATCAGCTGAATACTTTGTTAAAAAGTTAAAAAGATTCCAAGAAAACCAGTCATTCGATTTTTATAAAACTTTGTACAAAGACCTTATTTAAAATTTAGTAGACCTGATTAGATTTTGGACTTAATCTATGTAGCGGTTAATCTACACAGATTTTCGAATTTTTAAAATATTTAGAAAAATATTTAGTTTACACATTTTTGTTTTAAATAAAAGTTGTTTATAATTTAATTATACACAACTTATGTTTAAATTATATTTTGATTCGGTAAGTAATTACTGATAATTAACAATTTACAAAAAAGGTGAAGAAAGAAAAGTTGTTGGAAATTCTATTGTCTATAGCTTTTGTTTGAACCATTTTTTTCTAAAACGCAATATTATTTTCGCTTAAGGGGGCGATGTGGAGCTGAGGTAAACGCTTGTTTCTAATTTTGTGCAATCAAAAACCACCAATTTAACAGATAAAGAGCCAAAAAACGATAATAAAACTATAGTTTAAATGTTCGTAGTCGGTTTAGTTTTTAAACAATAAGGATCTTATTTTGAATTTAGTAAACTACATGCTGCTGTTGGGTCGCTATTAGCATTTCTTAATATAGTTTACACAGTATTTCATAATATTTTTCAAGTTAGTTTTGAGTTTTAACAAAGTTCTAAAAGCAAATCTATATATCAATAAAAGGCAAAATGCTTTATATTAATTTCTTCTTCGCCCTTTCAATTTTATACTGTTCTTTTAGTTCTTATAGAAACGGCAAAAATCCTAACTTTCGTCTGATTTTGGCGACATTATGCTGATAAGTAAGTGATAGAAAAACAAACAAAGAAAGTGTATTTAGAAGTTTGAAGCACGTATTGTTCTCTCACAAATTACAATTTATTTATTTAAAGTTGCAGTTGCACTATGTATGTTTTAGAAATTAGAGATTGAAAGAAAACTCTCAGGTTCTGTTAATAGGACGTTTCTCTTCTAATCCTAGCCTTGGCCTGATGAAGTTCCCACTGTGGAAGCAAAACGTTGCCTTTTAACAGGACCTGAGAGTTTTCTTTCAATTCCTTTCTTTGATTAGTGTTGTGCCCGCACTATCTGGACATTATAAATAATGTTTTATTTTTATGGGTAATTCAAATGGTGTTCGCTACAACACTTTGTTCTTGACTGTACACTCTGTGTCTTTCGTATTTTCCTCATTATCATCAAATATGTTATCTATTTTGGATTTCTGACCAATTCTTCTATTATATTTGTATACATCCTTATGCCTAAACATTAGCAATTTATTAGAGCCTCTACAACTTTGCAAGAAGATTGTGGACTGAAGTGAAGATACTAATACAAATAATGATTTGTGTATGAAATCAATGTTTCAATGTAGTGATTTTGAAGTATCACATGCAATTCTTCTTCTCTAGTTATACATTTTTAATCTTCCCGATCTGATTGCATTTTATCTCCAATTTTTGTTAATTTCTACTTTATTCAATTTTATAATGATTCTCTCACATAATCCTATTGAAAATTTTTCTGTAATTTTTGCATTTATTTCTTGCCTATCTTGTATGTCATGGTTAAAAAAACATTCCACTTATCAGGTAATTTCTGTCTTTTCATTATTTTGTTAAATATATAGATTAGTGTCTTTTCACATTTTTTCTTTTGTTTCTTCATCCTCTCCAAGTCGAAACTTTCCTTTGTATGTAAAATAGAATTTTTGTTTTACGTAGAAGCGATAAAAACTGCATTATTCTGGCTTGAAAATTCTTACGTTCAAGGGTTTTGAAGACGATGCTTATTTAATGATGGTGTAATCTATTGTAGGTTGCTGTCCCACACTCGGTCTTGCCCAACTATATGTATGAATATATTTGTGTTGGAAGAGCCAATTCAATTCTTGTTAAATCTCTGTGAGTCCGTGTTCAGTGTCATTTTCTGTGTCTTTCGTGTATTATTATTTTGCAGTGTCTCAATTTTTTTGCTTTACAATTATAATCGCTTATGACTTTCCTATTTTTATCGAGTGCTTGTCACACAGCTTAGTTTTTAACCTTAAATATTTGTCAAAGAAATAGAACTCTAAACTGCAGCGTCTATTTGTAACAAAAGGGAAAACACCAAAAAACTATTTTCGGACACGTGTGTTTTCCCTTTTGTTAAATCTTTGTATCTGTTTGGTGAATATGAATATTTTAATGTTATTTCAACTGTATTGGTTATTTTATTTACTCATGAATTTTCTTTTTTCAATACCATTGTGTAGATGAATCAAATCATCTTTACATTTATTTATTTTCCCTCTCTCTTTAGTTTTTGGAATTTTTATTATTATTATTGTTGCTAAAAAATAAACGGAGGAACGGACACCATCACATAATTGAGCCGTTCAAAAACCAGACTGGTTTAAGTCAATAAATACAGTTTTGAGATATGAGAACCTGAATTTATACTTCCGGTGAAAAATCCTCTAATAAAAATCTAAAAGTTTCCGCAAATTTTGTTGAGGTAAGATATTAACTTAAATTTGTAGAAGGAGAAAATACGATTTTTTTTCGGTTTTAGTACATTTTTTCAATTGTTTTTTACTTAGACCTTCCAACATTTCGCAGAATTAGATGCCCATTCATTATGGTTATGATGCCAAGATAATACTACATTTATAATTTAGAGTCTTTTATACAAGTTTTGAACTGAGCAAGTGTTAAACAAATTAAATAAAGTAAAGTAATAAATCTTCTTTTTCGCCTGGCTCTAAGGGACCAATATCTTCAACATTACTGTTTTCAATTAAGTCTCTGGAGTACTGGAAGAATAAATTGAATAAGTTCTTCTATATTCTTCCTCTTTTTCTCATTTACTGGCAGTGGAGCTTTGTACAGTAGATCCAACTGAATTCTAATAAAATTTTGTGGTGCACGATAAGTGTTGCGACACCTACATGTCAACTCGTGTAACGTAACACGTACGAAAATGCATTTGCATTAAAAGTAGCTTTGTCGAAAGATGTGTTAGCAGTTACATAGTAGATCCATCAATTATCATAGCCAACTGTATGTTGGCTAAAATGACAATCTCGAATCGCCTGTTGATAGTTCGCAAGAGATTGTACAATAGCAAACAAACACCTAAAATCACTCGACGGCTGTTTCGTCCTTTTGTGACTCTTCACGAGTGAGATAAGTCAAGTGTAAGTTCCTTATTATTATTTACCAATTTTCGGGTTCATATTTTACCCTATTCATAGCATACTGTTCTATTTAGCCAAAATCACGATCGTTCGGCAAGAAAGAATGACCCGAAGGCATTAATTTATGGGCATCTGTATCTGCTAAGAGCTTGAACCAAAACAAACATTGCTTAAAATTTCAGTTCTGTTCACCACATGCATCGCTGTGCTTACGGATGCATGATCCTATTTGCTGAGATTCTCGTGATGCAGTTGTTTCGTCCCATATGTACATGAATCCCTTTCTTCTTCACCTATTTCATGCATGCCAATGTTGTAAACATACATGTTTCTCTTCCAATAATCGGTGGAGCATGTCAATGTAGGATATCACAATGCCTTTTCTAGATCAAAGGTGAAGCCATAATTTTATCCTTATTCAAGATAGAAAGAAACCGATCATTGTTCAAACTTCTTCTTGCATTCTCAGCTTTACGCAAGTGCAAGGTGTGCTGAGTACTTAAATTTATTTTCTCCTGTTCATCAGTCTCACAACTCAGTTTTGTTTTGAACAAGTCACACTTTACACAAGTATCCGTTGAAGAGACGTGGAAGAGAACAGGTTAAAATTGCAAAGGAATATATGCCTATACGTTGCTTCTGAAACTGGACTCTCTTTCCAGTTTACATTTTTCTTTGTATAAATTGTACATTAACATTATGTTTAATAGGAAATCCAGGTATTTTCTGTTACAATTGTGATTTCTTGTATAATGGGACTGATAATCAGGAAAGCTATTTATGTGATCGCGAACATATTGTACCCGATCTTCTGATGTTTTGTTCACTGGTTCATGTTTTCCTAGTAAATCTTCGCCTGGAGGTGAGACTCGGGTACGTTTCAGAGCTCTCTGTAGACGTCCATTTGATATTTGAAAAGTTTGTAAAAAGACCCTTTCCAAACATTTTGTGAGCTACTAATATTAACATACAAACTTGTTATATTTTTCGGAGCTCTACTTTGGTTTCTTGGACGATGTATTTTTATCTCACTTTGTTTAACCAAACCACATAAAAAAGCATTATGTGAAGAACAATTTTCCATTTTCCAGAAATTCTTAAAAGCATTTTTTCTATCCTGTTCACTTATTCTAGCAAAACAATTTTTCTTGCATTTGCAGTCAGTGTTGTGGAAACTTTTAGGTAGTGCCACTTTCTTCAATGTACTTATATATTCTTGTCTTAATTTCTGTTTCGCTTAGCGAATAGAGTTTACGTGTTTTTCAGGTTCCTGAAACGTTCTCTGTCTTTACGTTTTGATGTATTTATAATACTGGATTGATCAGTTTTAGTCTGTTTATAATAATTAGGTTCAGTTCAAAGATCTTCTAAAATAAATTTTAGGTTAGATTTTATGAAAGTTACGAAATTTTTTTGTGGTAATACCTGAAGACGATGATTCTTAATGCTCCAGCTCGTCTGGCTTATAGTCACTTTCACTAGGACTGTAAATATCTTTTTTCTATTTCGCGTATACAATGACGATTTTGTGACACTGTTTTTCAAAAAAGTAGTTACACAAAATTTACACTAGCGTTATTACTTTTGGTGATTTCTTTTTTTGAGGTTGGTAATGGTTGAAAATGTAATGTTCACTGATCTCTATTACTGTAATGGTATTTGTTTATGTCATTTGTGAAACACATGAAATTTTTTAAGGAATTAATTATTTACTTTAATTCTTTCTTCAAGGAAAATTATGTCGGAATAATTTTAGAGTGAGTATGTTTTATTTTAATGAATGAACATTATTCACGAAAATTATATTTTTTAGGCTAGTGATAGTTATAATTTTGACAACAAACAAAAAACAGGTAAACTTAACAAAGAACAAGAACAGAAAAACTTAACACGCGTTAGTAACAAGCAAAGAAGAAAAGTTAAAAAATAATCAAGATCCTAACCTAATTTATCCCAACAACTATGAATGCACTTATCCATAAGTTTGTGACTTTTTTATAATAAATTCCATGCTTTTGCATGTATCCTATTTATTTTTCACTTATATGGCAGTGACTGTATATTTTGACAGTCACCGTTGAAGTTTCACTAGCCGAAATATAAATCGGTGGAAGTGATTGATCGGACACAATAATATTTTGTTATTTGCTAACACCTGCTTCATCGACTCTTTCCACTTCAATTTTGTTACTGTTTTTAGAATTTGTTTCTGGAGAAAGCACCACACAATCACATTGATCCGTGTGTATGGATGTACACGCAGTGGACGTAGAAGCTTCAGACTCGTCTCGTGTTGAAAACATGTTGTAATGTCAATTTTCTTCTTTAAAGAAGCATCCACATATCCCTCAGCTACCGCTGAAGACTTCCAGCCTCCATGCTTCTTTATTGTGAGTAAGTCTCCACCTTGGTTTGCTATATGTGATGCCGATGAACGGCGAAAGCAGTGTCCTGTATATTTTTCTAGACTAGGCAGTTTTAAAAATGTTGCGATATTCTTAGGAATTTCTCCTATTTTGTTGATCCCTATGGGAGATGTCGTGCATTTACCGGATCGATAATTTAAAAAAAATCTGTTATTGGAAGCATGGGAAGGTCGCAGTTTAATGTATTTTTTAATGATATTAATCCAAGGTACTTCTGTGATTAGAAATACTCTGGTTACATTTGTTTTTGTTTTAGGTACAGTTACTACGATTATGTCTACTTTCAATTGTACATCGTTGATTGACATGTGGGTTAATTCATCCCTTCTGCAAGCCCCACAATAGCCTATAATTAATATGACCTAAGATTATATGAATCTGTATTAACAAACAAAATTTTATAAACTGAATGATACCTCAAAGGAAAGGAACACCAACTGCAGCGTCTATTTAACCAACAGAAAAGCACCAAAAACTACACCGATACCGAGTATCGGTATCGCTGATGATAACAGCTTAGCTGTTGAAACACGTGTCCGAGTCAAGTTTTTGGTGTTTTTCTGTTGGTTGAATGATACCTTCATGGCCAAGAAAATATTGTCATCAGCTTCATTAATGAATCGGTTAATTTCTTCAGACTCAAGAATGCATGATTTTTTGGGATGATAGTTTTGATTCTGCCTTTTTAAAAATGCTATTAATTTTAAGTTTTTTGAAATGTCAATGTTTTTATTAATGGAAAGACATGTCTTCACCATCGAATAACTCGACCACATTGTCGATGCCTTTTTTGATCTGCCCATGATCTCGAAATAGGCCAACAATACGTTATCGGTTATTGAACCGACTTTATTTTCTTCACGCCATTTAGAAAAACCTTTATATTTTTTGATATATTCGCACTTATCGCTACTTCTTTTAGTTCTGGCGGGGTACACGAAAAGTCATTTGCATTGCATTCTTTGAAGCACTCGTCGCTACGCTCCTCGTGCTTCAAACCCATGCGTGCGACAAAATACGTCTTGTAAAACTCGTGTAACAATATACTATTTTCTACGACATACTTAGAAAACAGACGTTTCTTCTCTACAAATGTCATGTTGCAAGAATGTCGCTTGGAACTTAATTAATTTAATTCTTGTTATACAAATAACTATTATTATTCAGTCACTTTTGTTTAGTATAAATAGGCGAGACTATTGCAACCCTCCGATTGTCGACGTACGGAATTGTGACGAAATCCTGTAACAATATGTTACGTTTACAATTAATAGTTTTTCTTTCATTTGGGTTGGTTGGTTGGTTTTTTGGAGAATATGTAGTAAAAAAAATGTTGTGTCTAACACATGAGGAGAGCCTTTTTTCCACTCTCAAAAAAGAATCGTTTTCTTCACTTGTTGGACAAATAACTATTTCTGACTAACTAGAAGTTATTTTCAGCACATTTCTGACCGCTACAAATAGGTAAAAACCAATAAGTTTGACACTAGAGTAGTCTAAGTCACACACTCTGGCTTTCAACAGAATCAGAATCTCATTTAAGTACAGAATAAACTGGCGACATCTATACGCAAAAAGTTAGCATTATGCCGAAAGAGTTATTTTATGACTCTGGTTTTCAACGGCTCAATAAATTAAAGTATATGAATGTATTGCTATTCAATTTATTCCAGCAGCAATTTCAGTAACTTTATTTCATATCCTTTTAGATTAATTTTAAAATAGTAAATCTTTAAACTATTGACAAAAATTACAATTTTAACAAGAATTTTCTGCAAAATGAACGGAAAAAATTAGCTTCTAGTATAAGATGACAGCACTTGCATTTTGCATTTACTATTTGCAATAAATGCGTTTTCAATTTATCTTTTGTTCTCAAAATTACTTGTTACTGAACGACTAAAGTGAAAGCTTACTAAACTATATATTTAATAGAAGTATTATATATTTTAAAATAAATAATTAATTACATTAAAATGTCTTGAAACGTAAAAGAAATAGAATGGTATAAGAAGACCATCGCTAAAATAAATTCATTCTTAACCTGTCACGATTTTAACCATTTTATACAACCCGTCGGGCTTAATTTGACAGGTTATTTTAAAGAAATATTTGTTAGAAAGTATGAAAAAAAAAAGTTCGGAGAAATTCTTTCAAAACTAATTTTTTCGATTGCAACATTCGTGTTACAATAACGTGCGGATTTCAAGATTGACACGTTAATATCACTTCATTATCTAACGTATATGTTAAACACCAACGCGTATGATCAAATATTACAACACGAAACCGCTTATTTTTTTTTAAGTTTCTATTGAGAGCAACAAGCCGAATAGTATATCGGAATTAAGGAACAACTAATTAATCTGAAACATCTTGTGAGGGCAAATCATCCATCTAGAACCCACGGAGAACTAAATCAAGTTGCGTGCTCTATGGTCGCGTGATGCAAAGGTCAGCGAATGGCCATCAAAAATGCGTTGCAGGTGCACAAAAAATATATTTACAGTTACACAAAACTATTGTTCTTATCTGATTTAAATTTTCAGCAAGAAAAAACGCGTGGGAAAGAGAAATTGTTGGTATTTGTAGTACTTGTTAACTTAATTCCATACAGATCATTTTTGTTTTATATAAGGTAATATATTATTAATTACGTTACAAATAATTTAGCGTCTAATAACTTTCTTAGTTAATTACAATTTATCGAAGACGATTTTTGATTTGCAATACGAATTTGACGTAGCAGTTTTGCAATTTCGCTTTTAAATCAATTCAACGAGTTTGGTATATGAGAATTTCACTTGCAGAACTTCATTCGGTTCGTGAGTTGTAAATGTTTTATATTCTTAACAAATAGCACAATAAATCACACTTACAATTATTTACTACTTATACTACACCAACTAAATGATCGACCGCCACGCAACCGCAAGGCTAATAAAATGAATTGCAAATTTATCGGTAATTTGGAAAATATTTCTAATTAGTACGTACAGAATATAATTTTTATGGAATCTATAAATTAGGTGCGATGGAAACATTGACATTACAATACCATATTGGAATTAATAGATGCATTCGACGAATAATTTCATGACATTTTGAAGTAAATTAGGTTGCAATTTGCAGATATGGTGTTGTTATTTATTAACTTCACCTGTTTCTCGTAGTGCAATAACATGAAAAAATTATTCTCTTTTCGGAAGTACAAGTAATAACGCGGTTTATAGTCACGAACATGGTATTATATACCCACTTAAGGTTTTTCATATACATACATGCATAAAAGTTGCATTACATAAACATTTTTCTTCGCCAAATGAGTTATTGCTTGTTTGGAAATTATGTCCTATTCTTTATAAACCAACAAAGCTGATTTAAAGATAATTGATTTCCATAATATACTTAAACTTATATTAGTCAGTACACCTACATGCAAACGTGAGCTAATTATCTTACTGTTATAATCTTGTACAATTTTTAACATTAGAAAATTGTAGAAAGTTATCCATTTTTGTTCACTCATATATGAATAAACGTACTACATTAATTAATCTACGATCTTTCATATAATTTTCCGCAATTAACAAAATACGAAATGTTTATCTTATAAAGTACATTAATTAAAAGTTAAATGCTTATATACTAAATAATCTATTCAGAACAGCATCTTTTTAATGATCGAATCATTTCGTAAACTTAAACTGAAATAAAGAAAGAAAAATAGTTATTTATTATACAAGGGAAAAAAGTATTAGATTTCAGCTTGAGGTGGGGTCTCACGATGCGAAGCATCGCAATGGAAAATATATCAATCAAGGTGTGGGTAAAAATAAGTTTTATAAGGTACCTGAAACAGTAGCTGATTTTTTTCAACTTGAAAATGCTAAGTCATATACAGGTCATACATTTCGAAGATCGTCTGCTATACTTTTAGTTGAATCTGGGGAGACTTGATGACACTTAAGATACACGACGGTTGGAAGTCATCAGTGGTCGCTAAAGGGTATGTTGCATTTATTACGTTCCTTAAATGTTACAGGCTTTAACATTCAAAAATACATGACAGAAATGTATTTATGAATACATATCTAAAACAACCACATTGCAACAGGTATGTTTAGTTGCGTACCAGATGTTTCAAGTGATAAGGTTTCTGATACAACACTACTAAACACAATTCTATAACGTTAACTTTGATACATGACTATTTTGTTTCAAACGAAACATCACATTTTTAATGTTTCTAAAATGTTGTACGCTATGACATTCTAAAAAGTACATGACAGGAATGTATTTATAGATACATCTCTAAAACATTTACATTGCAACGTTTCAGGTGATAAAGTTTCTGATACAACACCGCTAATCACAACGCAGTAACATTAACTTTGAAACCTGACTATTTTGTTTCAAACAAATCATCACCTTTCTAACGTTTCTAAAATGTTATATGCTATCACATTCCAAAAAAATACCTCACAGAGATGTATCTTTTGATACATATCTAAAGCATTCACATTGCAACGTGTATGTTTAGTTTCTTACGCTGTGATTCAAGTGATAAACTTTCTGATATAACACCACTAAACATAACTCTGTATCATTAACTTTGAAACATGACTATTTTGTTTCAAACGAAACGTCACATTTTTACGTTTCTAAAATGTTATACGCCATGACATTCCAAATGTAGATGACAGGGATGTATTTATAATACATATCTTAAACATTCACTTGTAACGTGTATGTTTAGTTTCTTACGATATGTTTCAAGTTGCACAGTTTCTGATACAACACTACTAAACACAACTCTGTAACATTAACTTTAAAACATGAATATTTTGTTTCACACAAAACATCACGTTTTAACGTTTCTAAAATGTTACACGCTATTACGTTTTCAAAAAATACATCACAGAGATGTATTTTTGGATACATATCTAAAACACTTCCATTGAAACGTGTATGTTTTGAACTTTATCCAACATATCAATTGAAACGTTTGTTAGACATTACCATTTATTCGCTTTCGAAAGAAATGTACCAGTAATGTGGCTTAGATGTTTTTTTAAAAATGTTTCATTTGTTACCATAAAAATTTAGAACGTTTCATGAATGTACTGGATCTGTGGGGTGCAAGAGTACATGTCTCAATGCCAGAGTTCAGTTGTGAATAAACTGGAAAAAATTAGTTTATACTTTATTTTACAACATCCAATGCTAAAAAAGCAGAAAGCCTGACTATCCTCACTCCACACGCTCTAGACTAGAAAGCCACTGGCGCTAATATACAGGGTGCCCATTATCTACCTCATAACATGGGTAACTTTCCTAATATAAAAGATAGGGAACTAATTAAATTGGAAAAGTTGGGCAGAATTACAAGCAAAATATTATGCCCTTTTCAAATTTGACATATGTTATCACTTCTTTGAATTTTATGAAAAAACTGAAAACGGTTGTTTTCTTTAATGCTCTACTGTTCCACAAGTATTTACTTTAGACCTGAAGAAAAAAAACATCTTGCACATATTTTTGTGTAGAATTCGATGAAGTTTCGCAAAATGTCATAGTCAGCCTAATTATTGACATACAACACAAACTTGCATTTTTTCAATGGCAATCATAGTTGACGATGACCTCATTAAATAGCTTTCGTTTTCCTGATTTTATTGATATAAGGTTCGATATACGTTACTCTTACATTTTTTATGTAAATCCTAAAGTAATTTATTGTTACAATTAAGCAGCAAAATAATATACAGGTATGCTTGGAAACAGAAGTTTTAAACAAAAACCTTCATTGTCAACAAACAATTTACTTTACAGTACATTACTAGTATTTATGTTAGTTTCTATTTTTTCTATTTAAATACTTAACGTTCTGTTACATTTATTTATTTATTTATTCGTATGGTACATTTTTATTATTGTATTATGATATGTATGTATATGTATGGTGCCCTAGAGGATCAGCATAAACCTGTACAGGTTGTGACGATAATTAATAATAGCACATGTATAAAAATAATAATAACAAATGATAAATAAGTTCGTTAAATTTGAAACCAAAATTTATATGTGACAGTTTTTAATATTACAATTAAATTTCAATTGTACTAAAATTTTACATTAAACGTTCGAAATGACCCCCGTTAACCAATAAGCACATTTGACATCTTTTAACCATCTCTCTATGCACTTTTTCCAAACTGCCAGGTCGAAGTCTTTTTATAATCAACCTAATCGTGTATTTTAATTCTTCGACGTTATTGGGTTTTTCCTTATACACGGTTCCCCATAACAAAAAATCGATAGGTGTCAGGAAATAAAATCCCGCGATAAAAATTTGGATTGTTCTCCTTTTCTTTTAATAACCAACTAGCATAATTCAGTCTTCTGTTTGAGACGGCTGGATACAAGGTATTGCCAATAGGAGATTTACACGACTTGAACCGATTTTGTTTTAAAATTAAACGAACTTTTTCTGCAGAAATAGCACATTCTTGCAATTTCACGGGTAGATGTTGTTGGTTTGTAATTTACATATGCCAAAACTCTTTCTTCGTCTTCTTCTTTAAACTTTCGCTTTTTATCATTCGGTTTCATAAATGGCCCATGTTGTTTTAAATTGTTTTCCAATTTAGAATAAAGTCTTTTATCCGGTTGTCTTTGTTCCATATATCTTTGCAAATACATTTCACTGGCGTCATTACAGTTTCTGTTACTAACATAGTAACAAAAAAGCATGTCGTTTCTTTCGTCATTTGTATACGTTGTTTATTTTAACAAATTTATCTTCTTAAAATAATGCAACTTAAGTAAATTAAAGTTTTTGATAGACAGCGGTGGTTTTTGTTTAAAGCTTTTGTTTCCACGGCATTATTTGCTTAATTGTATCAATAAATTACTTTTAGCATTTACAAAAAAAAATGTAAAAGTAATGTATATCGATCCTTATATCAATGAAATCAAGAAAACGAAGGTTATTTAATAAAGTCATAGTCAACTATGATTGCCATTTAAAAATTGCAAGTTTGTATTGTATCTCGAAAATCAAGCAGGCGAAACTTTATCGAATTCTACACAAAAATGTGTACAAGATGTTGTTTTTATAACAATAATAATATAAATTTATTTCTTATTACATATATATATATATATATATATATATATATATATATATATATATATATATATATATATATATATATTAGCAACTTTGCCGACAGGTATGTAAAAGCAGTTACATAGTCGATTCTTCAATAATTATAGCCAACCTAACAGTTGGCAAGTATAAAATTTCGAATCGCCTGCAGTAAAGTACGCAAGAGGTTGTACAATAGCAAACAAACACTGAGAATCACCCGACAGCTGTTTCGTCCTTTTGGGACTCATCGGGAATGAGAGAACTCGAGTGTAAGTTCACTATTGTACAAACGCGCGCTGTCGACTATATGCCCTACTGGAGGGATCACAATATTTAAATGATAAGTTTTTCGACATCTAGTGTCGACTCGTGAAAGCGTTCACGTACGAAAATGTTAGCAACTTTGCCGACAGGTATGTAAAGCAGTTACATAGTCGATTCTTCAATAATTATAGCCAACCTAACAGTTGGCAAGTATAAAATTTCGAATCGCCTGCAGTAAAGTACGCAAGAGGTTGTACAATAGCAAACAAACACTGAGAATCACCCGACAGCTGTTTCGTCCTTTTGGGACTCATCGGGAGTGAGAGAACTCGAGTGTAAGTTCACTATTGTACAAACGCGCGCTGTCGACTATATGCCCTACTGGAGGGATCACAATATTTAAACGATAAGCTTTTCGACATCTAGTGTCGACTCGTGAAAGCGTTCACGTACGTAAATGTTAGCAACTATGCCGACAGGTATGTAAAGCAGTTACATAGTCGATTCTTCAATAATTATAGCCAACCTAACAGTTGGCAAGTATAAAAATTTCGAATCGCCTGCAGTAAAGTACGCAAAGAGGTTGTACAATAGCAAACAAACACTGAGAATCACCCGACAGCTGTTTCGTCCTTTTGGGACTCATCGGGAGTGAGAGAACTCGAGTGTAAGTTCACTATTGTACAAACGCGCGCTGTCGACTATATGCCCTACTGGAGGGCAACTGCTTTACATACCTGTCGGCAAAGTTGCTAATATATATATATATATACAGGGTGTTTCTAAAAAGGTATGTCATAAATGTAACAGCGTAATCCTGGGACAAAAAAAAGTGATTTGACAAAATTTACCTATATACAAAACGTACTCCTGCAGAGCTACAGTTATTTAAAGTTTCATTTTGATTTTCCTATATTTGGAATATTTAAGCCAAATCTAGAGATAATCGAATAAAATTTAGCATGAGAGTTTCTCTGTAGGATGCAAATAAGCAGTAAAATTTGTACTTACCTAACTTATTATTCAAGGGTACTTAACCTAAAAAGAGCATTCCATTTTTGGCCATAATTTTTTACTGGTATAAGTAGTCGAAATCTAACTTTATCACGTTGAAGTATGTTAAAGCAAAAAAAAGATTCTCTTGTTAAAGGTGTGAAAAGTTAACCATTTTCGATAAAAATTTTTATTCCTCGTGTCAAAAAACATAAGTATTTACTTTTTGGGATCCTTGTACCGCTGAAAATCGGTTTTGGCGCCATTTTAGCCGCCATCTTGGATATCTCACTTTTGGTTAAGAATTCGCTTTGGTCACAGGCATTTTCGTATTCAGTAGGGTCGAAATAGAGGGGAAACACTATTTGCTAAAAGTAATATGATATGCTTCTAAAATTTCGATTTTCTGAAAATTTGACCGGACATATCTTTGTCTTTTTAAAGCGCATATTTCCTAAAATTCAAATTAATTATTTAACTCCTCTACTTTGTGAAATGACGTCATCAATAATTTTTTTAAGTGGGGTAAATTTAAGTATTCTTTGTTCAGACATATCACTTTTAACATTGACATTGAGAGTTCCCGAAATATTAATTTTAAAATAAAACAAAAACTAAGGGTTTTATAGTTTTTTGAAACAAGTGATCAGTTGGAGCGATTATTTTTTTACCTTTATATTGAAGTAAATGGTTTGTTATTTGACTGAAAAGCAAAAAATTATAATCAAAATTACAATTCTCTGCTTTTCGGAATTATGTTCTTCAAGGTAAAGGTAAATAAATGATCGGTACCAACCGTCAAAGTGACTTACAAAAAATTTTTAACTCTTGTTTCAAAAACACTTGTAAAAATATCACTATAGTCTGTATACTATTGGCGCGGAGTAATAAACCTGTCTGAATTATCAAATCTCCCGTATTGCAGTGGCGTAGGTACCTGATACGTTTGGAAAATCATATTTTTAGTAGGTAAATATATTATAATAGTAAAATCTACCTTGATATGAATTATTATGTGGTTATATGTTATTTATTTTATTTGTATAGTAGATCACATTACAAATTTTACTTCTTACGTATTATATACCATTATTTTGTATCTTGGTATAATACCCACATCTACGGCTATGATTCTTGTTTCGTCAGTACCTGGGCTGATGGTAACGTGTTTACACAGATTAAACTATTGTTCTCAAACCCTAGATGGGTCGATATGCTGCAAGAGCGGCACAATGATGGTATTTTGGTTAGAATTTATTGGTTTTTACTTAACCGTAAAGTACCGCTTTCACAAGAAAAATAAAGAATTATTTCAAGCAATTATGATTTATTACTCCGCGCCAATAGTATACAGACTATAGTTTTTATTTTTTAGTTTAAAAATTAATATCTTGGGAACTGTCAGCGTCAACGTCAAAATTGACATATCTGAACTCAGAATGCTTAAATCTACCCAAAACTGCAAAAAATTAGGTAGTGCCATTAAAAAAAATTATCGATGACATCATTGCAAAAAGTTGAGGGTAAACAATTAATTTGAATTTCAGGAAATGCGCTTTAAAAAAAACAAAATTGACGTGTGCGTGAATTTTGTCGTAAACGAACTGGTGCTTAGATGTATCCATCCAGACTAAACGTTCGCACTGTATAATTATTTTGATAAGATAGAGATGAGTAGATTTTGTCTATAATTTGTATAGTAATTTTATTTGGACCTTAGTAACAATTGTTTTATGAAATTTCCTTGGCAGCTTTGTGCTCAATTTAAAGTCTCAACTATATTTCTTAACTTGATATAAAATTAAAACATTCTATAATTTGTTTATGTACAGCAATCCTCTAAATACATACTAGTGTTAGAAGTAATTTAATTGTAAGTAATATTGTATGTCAGGTAGCTGTCCACTTGGTAATTAATTTTCTATTTCGGTGTGGCAATTACTACTTTATAATAAGCTACTAATGAGCACTGGCGTGCGGTAATATTTTGTCATTGTAGTAATTTTTGCAGAACACTCTTGTTACAATAATTAATAGTCCTGTGTTGTGAATCTAAAAAAAATAGAAAAAACCCATTTAATTTGACACAAACATGTCAGATGAGTTTGATGATGTTACTTTAGGACAATACAAAATTAATTTTCAATTTTGATTATGTTTTAGTACCAGTTTAGCATTTTGAAGTTGTTTGGGATATAAATAATATGTAATACTTGTTATTTTCCTTTGAAAATACTTTTTCCATAAACAATGTGTAAGTAGGCTGAAAAATAAGTTGAAACGAGATTTAAAAAAATGTTTCACGACAATGCACCGACATAAACAGTAACTCGCATTGTTGTTAAATGACAGGTAAAAAAAGGCGTATATGTTATGTGACAGTAGAAATGGAACAGGTTTGCACTTTGCGCTTTTTTGCGAGGGTGGTCGTGATTGATGATAGCATTTATAAAGTTGAAGGAAATTAAGAATGAGCGATTTTAGGCGCCGTGTATTAAATTCATCAAGTTAAAAAAGGAGTCTGGCACAAAATTTATTATTGTTATAAATGTTAGCATTACTTTTGTTTCTCATTAATTTGCATTGAAATAACATAACGTATTAATCGTGTCGTTGTGGAAAAAACAAGGAGAAATAACATGTTCTGTTATCTAAAGGTTTTATAAGAATTCTGTTTATCGGCGACTGGCAGTTTAAAGCTTTAATGGCACTTTGAAATGGAACGCGGTTCTGTTTAAAACTGCTTCAATGATAAGATACTCGAATCACAACTAGTTTGATTATCACATTTTATTGCAAGTTTTACGTAATTGAGTCGTTGAAGCTAATGTTATCCTTATTTTTTCAAAAAATTGATGAAATGTATCGCTTGTTTTACAACTATATCTAAAGTTATATTCAAACTTTAATTAATCATTTTATAGAAATGGGAATGTTGGCGTTCGAACCGTTATGTACTTTACGGAAACAAATCCGTTGATACATTAACTTCATATTGAGTTCATCACTAGGAAAATTTCTAGGTCAAAATCATTTGTGAAAATTTCAGATTTCATCATTGTAATTCTCTCAGAACATATTGCGTGTGTTATTAAAATTTTATTAGGTACTAAGTAGAAAAATTACTTTTTCGACAATTATTAAGCGCCGGCAGCGTATTTTTTTTTGGTTGAAATACGTGTGAAACAATTTACTAAAATAGAAACTGCGTTTGGAAAAATAATTTCTAATTAAAATTGAAATAAACATATTTGAATTTTACTATTTTTAATGTTGGTATATGTATAATTAGGGCTACTAAGGTTGCACCAAATACTTTTTGAGATGAAAATGTTAAAATAAAACAACTAAATTTTACACAAAACTTAAACGTTTTGGCGTTAATTCGTCTAAATTTAAAGAGCTTGAAGTAAACTATGATTATTTAATATCAAAAACCGATACAAATTGAAAGTATAATGTATTTTAGTTTTTTCAATAGTGACAGCGCACTGGAATATTAAGTTGGATGTGCTTATTTTGATATCCTTCCGTAATAATATTAAAGATTTTTGCCAGGGACGTACTAAGGACACCTGAACCTCTTTTGGAAGGTTGTTACGGTTTATTTGTAAACAAACTAAACAATAAGATAGCAGTGTTAGAAAACCTTGGCGGCAGATCCTATTAGCCGGGAGTGGTCGTGGGCTTATTTAAAATCCTTAGAACGAAGGCTTCTATAGCCGTAGTACGAGTACATAAAACGCGACAAAAATAATGAATAACATGCATAAAAAGAATGAACTTAGCTTGTAGGTACATAGGAAGTTTTCGGTGTTCGAACGTTAACAGACAGGTGTGGTAGCTCTCGTATCCAAATCAGACAATACTTAGTTTCAAGCAAAAATGAAAGACAAGATGGACTCCGAATTGATAACAGTTGCTGGACCGCTTACAATGAACAAGATAACAGTATTATCTTGTGTGGTGTCCCTGAAAACGAAAAGATCTCTAACGTAGATTTAAATTCCAACGCTGGCGACCTTCACTAATAATAGCAGACCCAGTTTCGTTACGTTAAAGTAATTTTCGGATTATTATTCATATGCGAGCATAGCAACCATTAGACAGACCCACAGAAGAAACGAAGAGAAAAAAAGGTTTTTAAATTAAAAAAAAATATTAAAAGAAAAAATTTAATAAAAAAAAAAAAAAAAATAAAAAAAAAAGAAAAAAAAAAAAAAAATTTTTTTTTTTTATAATTAATTTATTTAATTAAATTAAAAAAAAAAAAAAATTTATGTTTTTTTAATTTAAATTTATATTAATTTAATATATAAAAAAAGAAAAAAAAAAAAAAGAAAAAAAAAAAGATTATTTGATAAAAAAAAAAAAAAATATAAAAGAAAATGTAAAAAAAAAAAAAAAAATTATAAAAAAAAAAAAAAAAAAAAAAAAAAAAAAATTTTTTATTTAATAAAAAAAAAAAAAGATAATTATATTTTATATAAAAAAAAATGGAAAAAAAAAAAATTTTAAAATTAAAAATTTTTTTTTTTTAAAAAAAAAAAATTGAAAAAAAAGAAAAAAAAAAAAAAAAAGAAGAGGGTAAGTTGTGAATGAGGGGTTTTTTTTTTAATTGAAGATTAAATAATTTTACTTGTTTTTTTAAAAAAATATTTTTTTTGGTTGTAAATTTTTTATGAAAAAAAATTTTTTTTTTTTGATTTTGTTTGTTTTTTTTAGACCATTAGGTGCTAGTTTCTAATAATTCATACAATTTCATCTGACCGGGAAACTAGCCCAAATCTAAAATGCATGGAAAAAATCCACATTATAATAATATACATAAATCTTACAATAGATTAACGGGTAATACGCAATAGTGGTAATTAAAGCCAACATTAAAGTGAGACAATGTCGAAATGGTAAACGTATTTGCCTATTATAAGGGGCTTCATAAGGGCGAGAAACTCGAAACAACAAAGGAAAGTTCAAGATAGACAAAAGTCAGGTAATCTACCTTAAACTTTCGTTGGTTTCTTTGGAGTTTCTCGCCCTGATAAAGCCTCTTACGATAGATGGCAAAACGTTGGTAACTATGGTTACAATTTTGACACGGTTCAATCCCGGAAGACGTTTTCGTTTTAACAATGACTCCGGCCGTGGAAACCTCAATTCTTACAGTAGGTGCTTTTGTCATTATAGTTAACTCAAAATGAAATAGGCATTTTTAGCATTCAGAGTTATATCGCTATAACGGAGGTAAGACAAAATAAAAAACTTTTCCGAGTTTTAATTCGCTGACGTTTCGCTCACAGAATGTGAGCTTTTTTAGAGCGGTTAATTTAATGGAAATAATAATTAAAATCCACAGGAATTGCCATTAAACAAGCCGCTCTGAAAAAGCCCACATTTTGTGAGCGAAAAGTCAGCCAATTTAAAACTCGGAAGAATCTTTCTTTTCGTATTACCTCCACTATAGGGATATATAACTGAATGCTAAAAATTTAAGTTTGGAAAAATAATATATATTTAATTGCTATTGAAATACGTATGTGCCACGAAAAATAAAGAATTAGTTACAAATTTTGTTCGGGAGTGATTGTCGGCAGGTAAAATTACTAAATTTTTTTTGGTATTATTGCATCGTCGTAGCATACGTCGTTGGGTCATAATACTGATATAGTCTCAACTAAATCGTCATGTACGTCAATATTCGTTTTTCGTGTGTATTTTTAGGCGTTTTTACTACAAATATAAAATATGAAAGGTGATCAGTACTATACAATACTTCATGATCAACAAGCAAAACATGTTCTTCCTGAGAATTATACTTTGGTTTCCGGACCTAGTCATCAAAACCTTCCCGGGCAATAAGGAAAAATGTATAACACAATTTCACAAAACACAATCACATACTAATATAGGGCACACAACAAATATTTTACAAATTAATGTTAAGGGGTTGAGTAAGGATAAATCAGATTTCTTGTCTAATCTTTGTTTTAGAATAGGGTAGATATTTTACTTTTACAGGAAAGACACTGTGGATTAGTAGACTTTATTGAGAGCTCCATTCATGAAATAATATATATTTAATTGCTATTGAAATACACATGTGGCACGAAAAATAAAGAATTAGTTACAAATTTTCGATTTGTCGACATTATATTAATTAATATTAATACGTCAAAGAAAATATTCAATACGAAAACATACAAAAAAGTATGATAAAATAGGAGATTTAAGTGCTACTCGATGTGTAACAAAAAAATTTATTCCACGTGGTTTTCGAAAGGAATATGTCCCAAGTTGATCGACTGATACAAACAGATTGTACAAATCATATCTAGAAAATGCAATAAAGACACTGGGGTTGTTGTACTGTCATTTTTAAAAATGGAAGAGAAATGGAATTCATTAACGGAAAATATAAATTTCGTACCTTCAAGTCGTAAGCTGGCCACTTTAAATAAATTAAGTTCTACAAATCAATCTGCTAAAACCAATTAATGTTTCAAACTCAATAAAAGTAGAGAAATCAATTATTACAAAGATGAAAATATGTCTACAAAACAATAGAAAATCTATTCCTATCTCAAAAGAGATATCCAGACCAGTTACTGTAGAAGAGCTAAAACATGCATTAAAAAGACAAAATTAAAGAAAGCATCTGGGTTTGATGAAATACATCCAGAATTATGTAAATTTGGAAAATTATTTTTCGAAGGCATTATGTTTCTCATTATATTTATAATACAGATAAGTTACCAACAGATTTAAAAAATGTAAAGAATTTTAAAGAAAAGTAAACCTCCTACAGACTCCATTTCTTATCGTCCAATAAGTTTATTAAATGTAATTTATAAGGTTTTGGAAAAATTAATTTTTCAAAAATTAATGCATTAGACGAATAGAAAATTATTTAAAAAATCGCGATTATGCTCCAATCTTAAAAAGACAGAGATTTCTTTGGTTTTTCTTTAAGTAATAGAGAAAATGTTGAAAACTTATTGTTTAATCTTAATAATACAAAGTATTTAACCCAGGAGTAACTTTAGATACGTTTTTAATTTACAAAGATCATTTAAAAAGTAAAAAAATTAAAATAAGTAATTTCATTCAAAAATTAGCTGGAACAACTTGGAGAGCTGATGCAAAGATACTTAGTACAGCTGCTTTTGCATTAGTTTATTCTACAGCAGAATATTGTGCTACTGTCTGGTTGAATAGTTATCCAATAGAAATAGATGCCCAGTTGATTTGCACTATGCGTATAATTAGTGGAACCATTAAATCTACTCCTGTCGATTAGCTTCCGGTTCTTTGTAATATTACTCCATCAAAAATTTGACAAAAAGCTGCCCTAAAACAAGAATGCCAACTGAACAAAGACTTGCCAATTTGGAATGATATTGAGAACCCTCCAAAATAGGTCCCGGGATGAAAAAAGAAAAATTTGGTCAAAAGTAAATCGCATAAGAACAGGCAACTATAGAGTTGCATATGCTATTTAAATAAGGTGCGATTTTTAATCCAAATTATGACTGTGAAAACGAACTAGAGATCGTTGCACATATTATGGAGGATTGTCAACTATTAAAGTTTAAAAGGGAGTTTCTAAACATTTATAACTTAACGGACGAAGCTGTATTACGACTTAACTAATTTGTAGGATCTCTGAAATTAAGCAATTTTTGTATTCCATGTCTTGATTATCTGTTTTTCCAATATTTTGTTAGTTATTTCTGTAACCTACTATTTTGTTCGTCATTATCGTGGCTGGCGCTTGGACCGGTCCACTATATGTCGTGATGCAATGACTGTGCTATTATGTTTTATGTTCTTATTTACTTTCTATAATGTTTACACACTTAGTCTATATTATTACATCTTAATACTAAGGTGG
>JALBCR010000335.1:37500-132500 GCA_030710515.1 Abscondita cerata
TCCTTCATCAGGTCTTATCAACAACGCACAGTAAAACTAAAATTATTCAAAATCATATGAGGTTACAAAATCGTCGCCACTTCAATTTTTTTTTAGTTTAGACTCCTTTAAGAAAAAACAAACTAAAAATCAAAATATAATATTTTATGGCTGTTTCAGTTACTCCAAATTTTGAGTTACTGAAAACTAAATGGTTTATTCTCAATTTCAGTGTTAATATTTCTAATTTTTTGTAATAGTAATACCTTTCTTTGTTCATATTTTTCCATTTACAGTAAAAACTCTTAATTTATTCCTCCGAAAATTCTTGCAAAATATTACTAAAGATTTTCCACAATCTTTCATAACGTCTTAAAAATTAATGTTGTAGTTTTCCGTTAATTCTACACAAACTTAATGATAGAAGTGAATAACTTTTCTAAAATATTTTTTTATTGATCTATTGGTGCAATGGATAAATTAAAGAAGCAAATTGACGCCCATGTTGCTCTATCAGGGAAAGAGTTGTGTGAAGTAACTGACCGTAATAATGTGATAGAGCTCCAATATGTTGAAACAACATATTCTTTAGCACAGTAAAGATGTATTTTTAGTAAAAAAAAAGATTTCGAAATTAAAACAAACCATTTAAATGTTTTCAAAAAATAAAGCCCACGTACCTAATTTCCCAATATGGTTGCACATCGCAATGATAAAGCATTTTGGGTTTTGAGTTTTCTTGGTACATAGAACCTTCACTTTGGTTCTGCACTTAATGACAAAAACTACTTAAATTTTGAAAATTACCATTTAATTAATTAATAAATTTTAAAATTTAAAAACAAAGTGTTAATACTTCTGTTTTCTATAATATTGCCTGTCATTTTAAAACTTTTGGGTGTCATATTTATTCTTACACAGACGTTGTCTTGTTTTATTTACGGGATCTACATGATTTGTAGTTGTTCCACATTTGGTCTTTTTCCCGAATTGTTATGTGCCAAACAACTTGGGGAGTAGATGTAAAGATACTTCGTACAGCTGCATTGGCATTAGTTTATTCTATAGCAGAATATTGTGCTCCTGTCTGGTTGAATAGTTACCATACAAAAAAAATAGATGCCCAGTTGAATTTCACTATGCGTATAATTAGTGGAACCATTAAATCTACTCCTCTCGATTGGCTTCTTGTTCTTTGTAATATTACTCCATCGAACATTCGACGAAAAGCTGCGTTAAAACGAGAATGGGATAAATGCCAACTTAACAAAAAGTTACCAATTTGGAATGACATTGACCACCCTCCTGCTAAAAGACTTAAATCTCGAAGCCCTATATGGTTGCAAGACTACTTAAGTACTGCTTTTTTTGAAGTTGAAGAGTGGAAAAAATTATGGTCTGGAGTTGATGTTTTCAATAAACATCTCATTGATGATCCAACAATAAAAGTCCCGGGCTTTGATCAAAAAAGAAAAAGTTGGTCAAAAGTAAATCGCATAAGAACAGGCCATTCAAAATGCAACTCTATGTTGTTTAAATGGGATGCGATTCCTACTCCAAATTGTGACTGTGGAAACGAACCGGAGATCATTACACATATTGTAGAGGATTGTCAATTAACGAAGTTTAAAGAAGAGTTTTCAAACATTCATAATTTAACGGATGAAGCTATATTATGGCTTACGAATCTGAAGGACATCTGAATGTTTCAGCAATATTTTGTACTCTTGTCTTAATTATTTGTTTTTCATTAATTTGTTTTGGTATTTTTTTAAACTAATATTTTTTTTTTATTTTTTTTAATCGCTTTAGAACTGTCTATATTTTTTTATTAAACAATTTTTTTTTTTTATTTTTTTTTTTTTTTTTTTAAAAATATAAAAAATTTAAAAAAAATTAATATTATTAAATATTAATAATATTATTTTTTATTTTTTTTAATTTTAAATTTTAAAAATTTATATAATTAAAAAAATAAAAAAATTTTTAACAATTAATTTTAAAAATTTTTCTTAAATTATAATAAAAAAAATATAAAAATTAATAAATAATATAATAAAAAAAATTATAAAATTTTTAAAACTTAAAAAAATAAAAAAAAAAAAAAAACATTTTTTTTTTTTTTTTTTTTTTTTTTAATCGGGTGCGTCAAAGAAAACACCCATTAATAATCGTCTCAGTTGACCAATTCTGGGGTTTGAAAAATGTGCTGCAACGTTAGTGAAAAATGAGTTGCCATCGAAATGTTACTGGGGAGTATTGCACTGGCTAGACGCGTTTTGTGTGTGCTCCTACTAATATACCATCTAAATCATCAACCAAAGTAAATTTCTTCTTTTTGCATTAGAGTTCGATCGTTGTTAAACCTCAAGTGCCACAATCTGTGCTGCACATGAGTCATTTCATTGTCTATTAGACAAAATCTATAACAATTAAAATGCCATTCACCAAGAGATCAACTGGAAGATATTAACAACATAATCGCATCACTGTCAAAAATTTACTGCAAGACGAAGGTTTTGTAAAATTAATAACAGATACAATAACACAATCTGTAAGCAAAGAATTTGATGCCAAAATACAACTTCTGCAAAACGAAATTGACGATTTGAAATCTGAGGTCACCGTACTTACTGAGAGAGATATCAAACGTGCATGTGACATTGATAACTTAGAGCAGTACACGAAAAATAATTCTTCCCGTATTTTCGGCGTTAAGGAAAATGCTGGGGAGAACTTAGCTGATACTGTTCTTAATGTTTTTAATGAACAACTGAAAGCTGATATACGCATATGGATATTGATAGAATGCAAATAGTAGGTAAACTTCAAGATAATAATAGAAGAGATATAAATGTAAAATTTGTATATTATTAGAAAGGAAATTAAATATTAAGTAAAAAAAAATTAAAAAAAAAAAGAATAAGTAAATAAAAAAAAAAAAAAAGAAGTATATAAAAAAAATAAAAAAAAAAAAAAAAAAAAAAAAAAAAAAAAAAAAAAAAAAAAAAAAAAGATAAAAATAAAAAAAAAAAAAAAAAAAAAAAAAAAAAAAAAAAAAAAAAAAGACCTGCAATCAAAATCTTAGAATGATGTTTTAAATTCAGTGAATAATTTCTAATGTGAGAGTTCACAGAAACATTGTCTTTTTTTTCGTTTTGTTTGTTTCGTAATTACTCGTAATTTCTTTATATTTAATTAATCAGTTAATCTTTCAGTAATATATAAGATTTAGTTCTTAGTGGCAATTTTGATATAATAGCTCTATCCAAAACATGGTTGTCTTATGTTCATTCCTCTAATACTGTATCTATTAATGGATATGTGTTTTTACGCGTGGATCAGCTGGCGGTGTAGTAGGTTTGTATATAAAACATACATTCAAATATAATATTATTCAAGTTAATCACAATATAGAGCAGTTATGGATTTCTGTTTATGTAGATGGGCGCAAATACGCATTTGGTGTTGTTTATAAACCACCCCAACCGCACTATGGCGATTTCTAAAGTAATTTAGAGAACACTCTTTCAATATTAATCCTCACCAAAGACGAAATTTTTTATTTGGCCGATTTTAATATAAATGTGCTCGACTTTAACAACAGAAATGTAGTTGAACACTTTAACCGGATTATCCCAAATCATTGCGGAACCTACTAGAATTACACAAAATTCTACTACTTTATTCGATCTTGTCCTTACAAGTAAAACTGAGTTAATTTTTTCTAATAGTATTCAGCATGCTCGTCACGTGATTCCTGATCATGAATTGATTTATTTTACTATTATTTTAACTACTAATATTAACTGTCCCACTTTTAGATCTTACCGTGATTATAAAAATTTTAATTTTTAACAATTTAATGAAAAACTTCAGTCAATCCCTTGGGAAAATATTTATGATATCACTGGCATCGATGGTAAAAATAAATTTTCTCGTTAACAACATTTTCATAATTTTTGATTTAAATGTCCCTTACAAAACAGCCAGGTTCACAAAACCGTATGCCTCTTGGTTAACGGATAATGTTAAATTAATGATGTCTATTCGCGATAAAGCTTCCAAAAGTATAAAAGAACTAAAGACATGAGAGATTGGAATTATTATAAACAAACTAAAAATTTAGTTAACACATCCATACGCAAAGAGAAACGGGTATATTTTGATAAACAGCTACGTCAAAAAGACACTAAAGCATTATGGAAGGAGTTAAAACAATTACACTTATCTAATAAACAAAAATCAAATATTCCACAAGAACTAGCTGATCCGCAGAAGATTAACGATTTTTTCACCATCCCATTGACTAATGTTACAGTAGATCCTGAAATAATTAATTATTATCAAAATAACATAAAAAGAATTTGTCAACTCATCATTAACATTTAAGACGGTTGACGAAATTGAGGTCTTAAAAATTATGTCTGCTATTAAACAGTATGCTATTGGAGCAGACGGAATAAGTATACATATGATCAAATTATGTGTACCTTTCTTATTACCTATAATAACTCATGTTATAAACTTTTGTATTACGTCGTCAGTGTATCCCATTAGCTGGAAGAGCCAATATGCATACTTCCTGCTTTATCAAAGATATTTGAAAAGATAATAGGAAAACAACTAAATGATCATTTACATTCAAACCAAATAATTCCAAGTATTCAGTCTCAGCATAGTTGTTGTACCACCTTACTTCACGTAACAGACGATATCTTTCGAGCTACTGATACTGATAAGTTGACATTATTGACCTTAATAGACATTTCAAAAACATTTGGTTTACATCAGAACTTTGTAGCGCTACTGTATAATTACATCTACATCTACAGCCTATCCACACTGAAGTAGTAGTAGTAGTAGTATTTATTTCTGTGACCAGTGGTATGAAATGCATACATTTTAAATACACGTATATACATAAAATTAATATAAATATATAAATACATAAAAAAAAGTACAGGTAGATTAAGTTAAATGAATATAAATGTCAAAATATAAATAACAAAACTTATTAACAAGAAACTATAGGACAAACTTAAAAATACAAATCATCTTAAAATATTGAAATTGTTTAATATAGTTTCAATTATGTAAAATTTTAATTAAATAAATAAAAATAATAATAGTATATTAAAAGCTAAACCTATAAAGTGGTTAGGTACATACGATAATGACTAGACTTTTGATAGTTTCCATCTTTTAAACAAAAATGAAAAAATAAAACGTAATTATTGCATTATTGTTCAAGGTACTCGTTAATAGAATAAAAATAAGATTTTGTTAAGTATTTTTTGATGATTTTTTAAATTCTTTTTTACTTCTATAACCCGAATTGAGGTTGGTAACTTATTATAGAATTTTACAGAATTGTATATATATGATCTATGGTAGATTACATTCTTGCTTAAATCATTTCTGGTATTGTATGAATGAATATCTGAATTTTCAAGATGATTGCTTTTATTACTAAACATAAATAAGCAGCATTCATAGATAAGTAAACTGTAAACTGTCATAATATTGTGTTGTAAGAAAATTGGTCCACAACTATCCCGTTTATTTAGCCCAAAAATTATTCGTATAGATTTTTTTTGAATTTTTAATATATTTAGCATGGAGGAGTATGCTCCTAAAAAATTAAACAATATCGTAATTATTTGTCACAACGCAAGCAAGCGGTTAAATGTTTAAATAAAGTATCTAATTTTGCTGATGTTACTGCAGGTGTTCCACAAGGTTCAATACTTGGCCCTATTCTATACATAATTTATACCTCTACAATTCCTGAAGCTTTAAATTATGTTCAATGTCATTTATATGCTGAAGATACTCAAATTTGGTATTCCTTTTCTTCTAATTAAGTGGTCGAAGCGTGTAATGTTGACAATAGCGAATTAAACAAATTATATTAAATTTCGAAGTCACATATTAATGCCCTAAATCTAATTATTTTATTCGAAAAACAAATGACATAGCCTTGGTAAAAATTCTGTCAGTATTTATATCGGGGAAAATAAATTAGCTCTCAAAACGTCTGTTAAAAATCTAGGACTTACACTAGACAATCTCTAAGATTTAACGAATATATAGCAAATATTCTTCAAGGGGCATATGGCGGCTTAAAACTTATTTTTCTTAATCGCCATGCTTTCAGCCAAAAGTTGTGATTATGCGATTTTATGGTATTGTCTAAATTCAATTATTGTAATGCTGTCTATGGTCCTTGTATACGATCTAACGATACTAGAAAAATCCAAGTACTTCAAAATGCGTGTTTGCGCTTAATACATGGAATTAGGAAATATGATAATATATCACATAAATTAAAATATGCTCATTGGTTAAATATGACTCAAAGAAGATGTTTACATATAACTTGCTGGTACCACCGAATAATCAAAAATCAAACTCCAGCTTATCTATACAATAAAATTACTTTTCAGGCAGATATCCACAACCTGAACTTAAGTCATAGACTAGAGGTTTACTAACAATGCCTTAGCATAGTACAGCCATGTTTCAAAGATCTTTCTCGTATAATATTGTTAAAATTTACAATGACCTGCCTTCTACCTTAAAAAGCTTATCTGATAACGGATTTCACTTTTAGTTAAGAAAGAATTTGCCACTTTGAACGCCTATCAATATGCAAGCCTGTATAAATACTGCATTCAATTGTTACATTAGTATTTGTGCGAGTATCTTAAATGCCGTACTTTTGTGGACATTTTGCCTGAATTATTATTTAATTGTTTATTATTTATTTAGTGGTAATTGTTTGATAATTGATTATTTCATGTTTAATTATTTAATATGTATTTATTTAATATTTAGTATATAGTAACATTGCAATATATGTACAGCCAGCAATCTGAACTTCGCCCTTTCACTATGTATGAAATTAAGTTTGCACGATTTTTCAACATCAGGTTTGAAATTTTATTCGTTGATAGCTTGAACAAAGGTTGGATCTATTAGTATTTTTGTAACATTAGTAAGTGAAAAAACAATCTAAATAAAAAAGGTTATCTTTGTTTCTTTACTTACATTTTATTAGTTGATTAGGTATTTGATTAAATAATTTTCTTAAAGTCACAGTAATTATTATGTTTTCAAAAATTCAAGATCCTAACCTAATTTATCCGAACAACTATGAATGCACTTATTTATAAATTTGTAACTTTTTATAATAAATTCCATACTTTTTACTCGCATCCTATTTATTTTTCACTTATATGGCAGTGACTGTATATTTTGACAGTCACCGTTGAAGTTTCACTAGCCGAAATATAAATCAGTGGAAGTGATTGATCGGACACAATAATATTTTGTTGTTTGCTAACACCTGCTTCATCGACTCTTTCCACTTCAATTTTGTTACTGTTTTTAGAATTTGATTCTGGAGAAAGCACCACACTATCATATTGATCCGTGTGTATGGATGTACACGCAGTGGACGTAGAAGCTTCAGATTCGTCTCGTGTTGAAAACATGTTGGCAATGTCAATTTTCTTCTTTAAAGAAGCATCCACATATCCCTCAGCTACAGCTGAAGATTTCCAGCCTCCATGCTTCTTTATTGTGAATAAGTCTCCACTTTGGTTTGCCATATGTGATGCCCATGAACGGCGAAAGCAGTGTCCTGTATATTTTACTGGACTAGGCAGTTTTAAAAATGTTGCGATATTCTTAGGAATTTCTCCTATTTTGTTGATCCCTATGGGAGATGTCGTGCATTTACCGGAACGATAATTTAAAAAATCTGTTATTGGAAGCATGGGAAGGTCGCAGTTTAATGTATTTTTAATGATATTAATCCAAGGTACTACTGTAATTAGAAATACTCTGGTTTTATTTGTTTTTGTTTTAGGTACAGTTACTACGATTATGTCTACTTTTAATTGTACATCGTTGATTGACATGTGGGTTAATTCATCCCTTCTGCAAGCCCCACAATAGCCTATAATTAATATGACCTAAAATTATATGAATCTGTATTAACAAACAAAATTTTATAAACTGAAATATACCTTCATGGCCAAGAAATATTGTCATCAGTTTCATTAATGAATCGGTTAATTTCTTCAGACTCAAGAATGCATGATTTTTTGGGATGATAGTTTTGATTCTGCCTTTTTAAAAATGCTATTAATTTTAAGTTTTTGAAATGTCAATGTTTTTGTAAATGGAAAGACGTCTTCAGCATCGAGTAACTCGACCACATTGTCGATGCCTTTTTGATCTGCCCATGATCTCGAAATAGGCCAACAATACGTTTTCGGTGATTGAACCGACTTTATTTTCTTCACACCATTTAGAAAAACCTTTATATTCTTTGATATATTTAGTTTTAGATTTTTCCGGTAGTAAGTGGTCAATCGCACTTATCGCTACTTCGTTTAGTTCTGGCGGGGTACGCGAAAAGTCATTTGCATCCATAATTTTAATTTAAATAGTTATTTATAATTAATTTTAACCAATTCAATACAAAAATTTTAGCCGCCTAACTTAAATCTTTAAAAAATTTCAGTTAGTATTGCCAACCGTAAAAATTACATTTCCATGCACAGCAATTTTTTGCCCAGATAGAAGTAGTAAATATTAATTGAAGCGAAATAAACAAAATACTATGTTATACTTGTTTTACAAAACAATTTGGTTCGCACTTGTAAAACTCGTGTAACAATATACTATTATGGAAGTTAAATAACATTTAATTTATACCGAATAGTTATTTGTCCAACAAGTGAGGAAAGCGATTCTTTCCCCACCCGAGCTCGAGTTCGTCACGGCGTATCAGAGGAGGCATTAGAGTTAGAGTGGAAAAGGCTTTCCTCATGTGTTAGACACAACATTTTTTTCCTCGACATTCCCAAAAAAAAACAAAATCTAATAAAAGAAGTAATATTTAATAGGTGGGTCCCAATAGTCTCGCTATAGTATTCTGTAGTATCGGCGTGGTCTCAATCTGTCATAGCACAGCCGCGTAATTCTAACCAATAAATGTAGGGTAGCAATTTTTAAGAGTGGAAATATAAGATATTAAATTAAACAAATCTGATTGAATACTAAATTAAATTGTTTAACTAAGAACTAAGCGCATATAGTTCTAATGACACATTTTTACATTTTTTAAAGAGGCAGTTTTTGTAACACGACATTATTTTCCTCGCTAGTGAGGAAAAACCAATTTTCTCACTATTTGTAACGAAAAAACGTCCGTTTTCTAAGTATGTCGTGGAAAACTACATTTTGTTAACTTGCTACAGCATACCTCAAAACAAAAATTTATAATACATTTTATTTTTAGACATTTATTGTCTTTCAACATGTTTAAAACAGCAAATATATAGTTACATTTTAACAACCAATACGAATTCTAACAAATATACCTTTCAAACATCGTTCAAATATTAATAACTCAATATAAACAGAATCATATATAACTTTTGCTATATAACTTTTTTGTTTTGTCTGAAATTTGGCGTTTAAATAAATTCATACTTCTGTTATTTATCATTTACATCTAGTGTAGGAGAAAACAATTTTTGATGAAGTAATAATTTATGAGGTACATTCAATACTTTTTTTGTGATGTTTCTTTGAGAAACAAATATTTTGAAAAGCAACGACATTATTTTTTGATTTGTATTTATTGGTTTCTAAAATTATTTACAGTTTATTTCGTAATTAAAGTTTTCATCATGAACTAGATTTATTTTGAATTTCTCCGTTGAACATACCCTTAAGTTGAATATATATCAATTTTGTATGCAAATTAGTATTAGTTTTGTTAATTTAATTAGTTTTATGCCAACATCTGCGCAATAAAATGTTGTTCTGTTTTTTAAATACAAAACAAGATACTTTCTTTTTAAATTGCACGGAAACAATAAAGTTGTGCTGAACACCTACGTAAACATTTCAATTAATTTTGATAGATAATCGACACGTAAAATATAGCCTACATATACATTTTAGATCGTGACTAAAATTAGTTTTTTTAAAAATGAACACACATATTATTTACAAAAGTATACTTAAGTTTTTGCTCTTAATTTAATAGATTTTTTGTAAATTGATCGACAGAATAAGGTCGATCAACAAGGTTTTTTCATAGTGTTTAGTTTACATAATATACTTTTGTAATTTTTTTTATATTTGAACAAGGTAATGCATTTTTTAAATTTTAAAATCAGAATTTTATACAAAAACTTGTTTTATAATTCTATTGGTGTTTTAAATTTACTAGTACTTAAAGAACCCCTTTAATTCTTATTAACAAATAATATCAAGTTCATTAGCACAAAGCTAAAAGTACAATTTAATTTAGTTTTCATTTTTTCTTGTTTATTTTTAATTCTTCATTGTTTTTAATATTCTATATTACTAAGAATTAAGGTGTTTGTTTTATATACATTTACGAATTTTTTTTTAGATCTAATGTAATATTTTTCAAAATAAACTACAATTTTATCTGTAAATATTGTTCATCTAATTTTGTATGTCTTTCACGCTTCAAAATATTCATATTGCACTAGTATTTTGCATCAATTTATTTTTATGTAAATGTGATAAGAATACTTTTGTTACGTTCTACTTAATACATAATTTTTGTGGTAATTATCTTACTGTCAAATTTGTCAACAATTTGTAATAATACCTACATAGTTATTTATATTAAATTTAATTTAATTTAATTTTCCGTTTCAATTTGTCATAGGTTTTAATTTATTTAAATTTCTCAATTTCTAATATTATTTTTAGTTTTTCATCTTGGAACGAAGTTTCGTACTATATTATTGTGTATTTACAAACATACGGCATCATTAGCAAATAATCTACACTTACTTAATTATTAACTAAATTAATTTTCTAAAAACTTAAAAAGGACTAGATCAAATTGGGTACTTCTTTCTGTGGTTTGTTCATAATTGGTACGCAAAACTTTAGTAAAAAATAAAAGTCAAAAAAATTCTCAACAGACGACTTCTTATCATTATTTATTAATTTTCAAAGTATCTATAATTCTAGTTTGAAAAAAAAAGCTTTGTTGGGTTAGCTCGTGTCTATACAGGGTCAATGATGGTGGATGGTAGGTTAGACGTTTATGGAAAACGGGGCATAGGAGTAATCTAAAAATTTGGCTATTGCCATAAGATTCTAAAATATTGTCATTTTAGCGGTGTTGCCGCTTCTACTCAAAAGTAGTAACAGCTTGTTAATTTTAAATGGAACACTTTATATATTATTTAATTTTTGGAATTGCAATTTCTTACTGGTAATTATATCTGAATAGTTCTCTATACCTATCTACACTGTTTTTTGAGATAATTATTTTAAGTTATTTTTTTTCAAAATATGATCCCACCAAAATTTAAATTTAGCAGCTATTTGAACCCATATAAGGCTGAAATTTTAGAGAAAAAAGTTATCAGTAAGAAATTGTGATTCTAAAAATTGAATAATATATCGGGAGTTTCGTTTAAAATTAACAAGGTGTTACTACTTTTGAGTAGAAGCGGCAATACCGCCAAAATAAAATATTTTAGAAAGATAGATCGTGTCTATTTATGACAATAACCAAATTTTCAGATTACTACTATGTCCGTTTCCATTAACGTCTAACCTACCATCGACCATCAATAACCCTGTATACATCTTTATTTTAGTGTAAATTTACTAGTTTTTAAACTAGTTTCATTATTTATATTATTTTCATTAAAATTATAATTTTTACTATGTAAATCATTTTAAAATTTATTGTAAATTTCTCCTTTTCATTAGAGGACTTTTATTTACAAAAACATTTTGTAAATTATTAAATTTTTAGTTACCTACATTTTTTAACCCATTTACTTCTTATTTTTTAAAATTTTATTTGTTTGTTATGGAAACAATAATTCCAATACCTTGAAAGACTATATTACAATGTAAGTAACATCGTTAGGTGGTTTTTCAATGGCTGATTCTGTGCACTTCTTTTTCGTCTTTGTTCTTCTTCCATTGTCTCTTCAGTTACAATTCTAAAAGAAATCAAGATGGCTATGTATAATTTTTAATATTGTTATGGGCCCATTTGCAGCATAATTTTATTATGTAATTATTATTTTATATAAAATTATTCAATTTTAAACTTGCAGGTTAGAAACGTGAAAACCAGTTTTCGAAAATTTCCCGGTCATCTCTTCATGATAATTTCTAGTTTTCTCCGATTCTTTGGGCGGACAATTGTAGTGTCCTTCCATACTTTACTTACGGTATGGCCAGTATTTGCCCAAGTTTCATTAAAGAAGTACAATTTCTTCTCATCTTCTCTGTGTTTTAAAATTTTTCTCAAAAAACTTCCAGGAATGTTCACCAAAAAATGTATACATTTTAAAGGGCATGCAATAAATTGTTATGTAGAAAACCTTAATAAAGTATCGGCATTTATTCAAATTCACCAAAAACTGTCTCATTTACTTGACGTCACGACTTGAATATAGCGCAAGGCGATTTTCATTTATATTTACATTGTTTGCGGTAGTGTATTTTACGTTATAGAAATTACGCTTATAAAGTTATAACGTTAGATTTTATAAAATTTTATACGGTATAAAGGAGTTTCTCTACACTATTTCTGGAAATAGCGGAACCAATCAGAAAATGGCGCTTATAACTGGCGCTTGCCTTGTTGCCTTGTGGCGGGTAGCGTATGGGCTTGTGCACAACAATTGCGATCAGCTGATTTTACACCATTTATCCCTCCATCTCGGTGATAACTGTAAAGTGTGAAATTAAGAACATTAATTTTATATTTCTTTTGAGTTGTCAAATATAAGGTTCAATTTTTTTAGGTTACCTGTAACCTCGCCGCATGCGCATTTTCGACAATTTACGTTACGTTATATTATAAGCACAAAATGGCCGTTTAACGTAACGGAAAGTGCAATACCGCAAACACTGTACTATTGAAATTTATGATTTGTTTAGGAGTTTGCCACTAGAAAACAATCAAAGTCAAAATGACATTTTTAAAAAACCTAAACTGCGCATGCGTCGGTACAGGTACTGACGTCATGCTCATGTTGCATTTTACAGCCTCGTCAATTCATAGATTTTATTTTGCACATATTTTTGCGCAAAACATTCTTTGAGGGATTTGATTATTATTACGTAATTCTATAACGTAAATACTATGTGTTCTCGTTATAATTAAAAAATAGTGAACATTCGAATCTCGTTTTTTAAGAACACTATTACGTGATCTTTTTGTGAACCTGTGACACCAATATGAAGATGGATAAATACGAAATCCAATTCCCTTGATCAATTTACTCAAAGTAACTCGTTTAGATTGCCGTAAATCTTCATTTTCCTGCAATGCAGCTAACATTTTCTTCAGAGTTGGTGGCTTGTTTCTCTCAAAAAAGAAGAATAAATTAAACGTCGAAGAGCAGGTTTGGTTCTATCATCGATGTTATCTAAAATTGTTCGTGGTCTACGGTACACTTTGATGCCTGAAGTTCATGTTTTTCCTGATATTTGAGAAGAATTTTAAATACACTCAAAAAACTAATACCTAAATTGTAATCGTTAAATAAATTTTTATAACACCTTTAAAATTACTTGATGCTTTTGCATTAAACTCAACAATTTCTGTTTTAGAGTTATCGGATATTCACATTGCGTTCCTTGTTGTCAACTGAAAAATGTCGGGCTGCCCGTTTTTTCGCTGGAGAAAGGGTCGCATTCTCGATTTCTCTACCCACCTAAATATAAACACACATGTACAGCAAAGTATTGATAGATACTGTTTGTAAATGGAATAGAAACGAGAGCAACCTACTGATATGAACCAAAACCAATGTTAACACCAAAATGTCAAAGAAATGCAGAAATGTAGTGTTGGATGTAATACTGACTTTAAAATTTAAACCAATAATAGTATATTATTTTATAAGGAGTTTTATAATGGCCAGTTGCACCAACACAACTTAAACTTAAGTGATACTTAAAAACTTAGATACAATTATTAAAACCATAGCAAGGATTGTTATTAAGCATAGCTAAAGTTTAAATCGTGTTGGTGCAACACTTCATGGGTGGGTGATGTTAGATTGGCTGCCAAACGTAGTGAGTTACAGCAATGTTATTAAAAAGAAATTAGAGACTTGAACTTGGAACAGCTCTGTTATGAGACATTCGCCTACCTCGAGACTAATGTAATACCTTACAATATGGAATCAAAAAGATGTTTTAAGAATTCAATGTAATTAAAATGGTAATTAATCTAAATTTTGATAAAAAATATATAGTTTTACTACGTCTGATTAATATTGTATTGATATCCAAAGTTAACCTTGTATTAGAAATGAGGTAAAAATAATCTTGTACATTTTCGCTGTTACAAATAATACTCTAGTTTAATTGTTTGAATACATTTAAGACAATTGGCGAGAAAAACATTTCTGGAAGGTACAAAAACAAAACTCAAAAGCATGTATCCTATGTCAACCAACAACGCTCATTAATCAATATAAATACGAATAATTTAGTATTCTATGATAAAAAAAAGTATTAGCAACAATAGCAATAATAAAAAGTATATACAATGTTACATAAGTGGTAAACAGCAGAAGTATCTCAAACTAAGTAAGTAACCATATTTAAAAGAAGATAACACTATTTGGTAAGGTGTAGATGTTTTTCCGTCAAGTCTCCAACTTGAAATTCATAATAATCAATGACATTGGGCCCGACTAAATCATTATAATTGACATAATATATCTCACAAACATGAAATATATATCATTTTATAAATTAAAAAGTTTTGAAGTATTGACAGTTTACCAAGGCCACTAATCTGTTCCAGTACACAAAAAAATTATTAAATCACTAAAATAATTAGCAATTAAGTGCCTTAATAAATATGTTCTAAACACAAAATAGAAATAGTATTGTTACGCCAATGGAGGAATAGATAATTTGTGTACATTTCTTAAAGAATTTGTGTATTTCCATTAGTGTTAAGAATTGCTTATCCAACTATACAAATACAGCAATTTAATACTGTTAAAATATAGATTTCGTTGCCTTTCACCTGAAAATTCTAATAATATAATTTTTAGTGCATCCATTATTGTATTGATGAAGGGTTGTCAAGTTTTTGATTTATTCAATGCTGTATCAGCGTTTCGGCATCTGTCAAAATTAATTTCCGTTAATTGTCAAAATGCTTATTGCATTTATAATATTTTGAAGAAACTATTCTCTTCAGAACAAATCAATTTTTTGTTCAATTATAATTGCGTAGAATTAAGGAAGTAGCGACTATGAACTTTTGTTTTTTAAATAACCATTTTAAGCTTGAAGTAAACAACAGTGGTTCTTTGTTATCTGTAAATGATGTAACGAAGGTAAATTCTTCTATTTTCTTTTCTGTTAAGTGTCTTTGCACACAGTTTTAAACAAGTTTAAATTTGTTTGGAAAGAGAAATTTTTGAAAAGGATCTAGAGCACTATAATTTGAGTTTCTTGCAAAAGTTTCATTTGTAAGGTATAATTATTAATTGATACATAACAAATCATACAAATTTTAAAATAAACTTAAAGTGTATGTTGTTGATAGATAATGGTAATGTCTCAAAATGAATTCTAGTTAATAAACTAAATTAGAAACTTTTTTAAATTTATCAAAATGCAATAAGCGCTACACAAGTTGAATTGACTTGAGTCTTTAATCATTTACCAATATAACAGTTGGTAGTTAGAAGTTGAAATTGTGAACTTGCTTTAGTTAATACATAGGTGTAATACAGTAGTAAGAACACCAACACAATAGTTGAAGTTATCTTCATTTTTAAAAATAAAAAACAAAAAAAATCATGTAATTTCCAAAAAACTGCCAAAATATTATTCTTTCCTTTTTATGTAAAAGTCTTAGGTCTTGCGTCTCTTTCAACGATACTTCTATTATGGGTTACTTTCGACACTCGTTATGTAGATTAGATAATAATAATTAACACATAGGAAAAAGATAGATAGGGAAAGTAGCGTTTATTGTCTACTTTAATTCCAAAAGTATAGACATATGTGATCATCATGAGTATTGGAATGTGGAAGTACAATTTGATATTGATGATGTGAACCTATGGTAATTAATTTAGTAGATGAAAGTGATAGCCACAAATTTTAATTTCCGATTCTTAGATAATTTCACTGTTCCATTCTTTCTTACTGTCACATTGATGGAGAAGGAAACTGATCACAAAACAATGAAGATTAAAGCATCTAAGATACAAATACAATGCAAATTTCAATTAAAATGTATACCAGCATTTTGTAACTACTGGCAACATGGTTGAAACACACGTGCTTGATGTTAATGACGCCTATCAAAAGTAAGCTTGGCATAAGTATAGTATAGATTATTAGTGTGTAAGACCGTTTTTTTATGGCGTTTATTCATACATTTCAGAAATTTGAAACCAATGAAACATGGCCAAGGTGAACCATGGTGTCAAACAAGAATTTAAAATTTAAACCAATTGAAGACAAAACTTAATCCATGGAGAAGATAAAACAAAACATTAATTAATAAAGTTCATGATACGATGTTAAAGCGCGAGAAGGTAGATTACAGTCGGGCGATTTGTGTGCCTGTACAACTCCCAAAGAATGAGTGAATTTCACCAAGTATATGAGAGAATCCATCAAAAATTTATTATTTGTTATCTACAGAATTATTTTACCAAATACTATGTCAGGATGTAGCAATGTTACCCACCGGTGGAAATAGATAACTCATGTACATTCGAAAGAAGCCACCTTTTTTTTTACTACACATCGTTTAACTGCCTACATAATCAACATCTACTTTGGTTACTTAGTTATACGATTCTTAATGACGCATACGTTACGTATTGTGTTGCGTAGATTTTACTGTATAATATCTGCATAAGTACATTTCCAAGGCTATTTTAATAACGCATGCGCTTATTTAACATTGCAGTCTTCTGTGACTAATTTTTATATCATTTTTTCTATTCTGTTTTTGTATACTATTTATAAAATCGAGGCAAATAAGTTCTTAAACAATTGGTGTCATTTGTTGTTTTAAGAAATTAAACCTAAACGCAAAATTGAAAAATAATATTATGCAACTGATACTTCATTTCTAAATTTAAACACAACCTTACCATTCCTATAATTTTAAATTTAAAGAAATAGTTCTGGTACAGTTCACTAACGCCTTTTTAAAAAAAAATTCGTTTTCAGTAAACTTGACTATATTTCATACACACAAATTTGAGACATTTGTGTCACAATTATTTTATTGCAAATATTACTTAGTAATATAATAGTAGATTATTTTACTAGGAGTTAAACAATATAATTGTTGAGCTTAAAAGTTTGCTGGCGAGGTGTTAGCCGAGACAGCAAATTAAGCGAAACAATTATATTTTTTAACTCCAAGTGAAATATATTATTTTTTCTTCAAGCGTTTATTGCTAGTTTTCATGTGTTATTTTCAAATTTTCGAGATTCTCGAGTCTTATAGTGACTTTTATTCTCGACGAATCAAGTTGGTACTTTACTGTTACATTCATAATATGACATAACCGAGGTACCAACCTCTAAATAGTTGTGAAACAAAATAACTGTTTTACTTGGTTCCCATACTTTTTTCTCATAGACCACTTTAAACATTTTGCTGGATCTGGTGGACCCCTGCAGCTATTACATTTACTAACTTACTTCCAAAACCCGAAAAAGTATATGTCTATGTAAATCTGTGTTGTGGCTATTTTTCAATCAACTATGAGTTGAAAGTTTCGAAAAAAGGTGAGAATTTATATTGCTTTGATTATGCTGTGAGTATTGTCATTCAAGCTAAGTTTCAAAGCCAGTCTAAAAGCGTCTTCATCCAACAGTTGGATTCCTACTTTACTTTTTGTATTCTAAGATTGACTCACAGTACAAGAAACCAATAATCTCCCACTTCGGAGTGGTAAAAGTAAAAATAAATATTTTCTTGTTTTGTAGCTATTTATTCAAACACAAAAATTACTACACTTTTAATTATGTTGTTATAACAGTCTTAGTAGAATCAAAATTTAACATCACTGTTTTTAAAATAATAATCATTATTAGTTTTGATGTTAACTTTTTATCTCAGATTACCATTGTAATCTGTGATAAAAGTTATAATTTTAATGGAGGGATGTACTTGGTGAATTGACAGCAAATTATCAATATTTGGCTTGAGTTTAGTTAAGTATAACCGTAAATCTCCTCGCTCTGTAATATTTAATCTGCTCCGTTTTTTGTCAACAAGTTTGTTACGGCACTAAAACTGCGTTCGACAAGATATGACGAAGGAAACGCTATGAGAAATTTTTGCACAATTCCCCACAGTCCTGGATATTTTTCAGGTATTTGTGCCTGCAGCCAAAATGATTGATACCCTCTTTTGAATGCTACTTTGAGCTCCTCATTAGTGCTAAGCTCGAGTAGCTCTTCTTGCAGTACCACATTTTCCACTTCAGTTTCATCATATGGATTTATTATCCATGGTGGTATATCCATCGACAGAATGTCTTCAAATCTGATTTTAAAATCATCATACAGGGCAATCAAATGTTGAACATACGTCTGAATATCTTCGTCGAGGCATTCTACCTGCGATAAATTTGGAAACTGGGAAAATTCACGTCGACCAATATTTTGCTTCATAAGTTTCAGTTTACCAAGAAAAGCTGAAATTTCACTCTTTGTTTTTATCAAATTGAGGCTGTCCCCTTGTAACTGTAGGTTGAGGTCATTGAATTTTTGAACAAATCTGTCAAATACGCAATGTCTGCTTTGAAATTCATGAGGTTTTCTTTTAAAACAGGATCTTTAGTGTTCAGAAACTCTAAAACAGAGTCGAAAAGCAAATAGAATCTTGATAGACATGCACCTTTCGACAACCAGCGTACTTCGGTATGTAGCAGCAATCGTTGGAAGTCCTCATCATTTTCTTCGCACAACTGTGCAAATAAGCGCGTATTTAATGCATTGCTTCTTATTTTGTTAACTGCATTAATCACAAATTGAAGCGCTTGGTGCAATCTATCACTCAATTTTTTCGCTACTAGATGTTGTCGGTGGATGACACAGTGAATTGCAATTACCTCTGGTATAATCCTTTTAAGATGACTTATAAACCCACGATATCGCCCGACCATGGCAGGAGCTCCATCTGTTGCCACCGAAATAATGTTTGTGAATGCAATTGATTTTTCCGTAAAAAATCATTCAGAACATTAAAAATTGATTCACCTTTAGTGTCAGTCTTCAAAGTTTTCGCGAATAGTAACTCTTCAAACATTTGTTCGCCTTTGATAAATCGAACATATGCCAATAATAATGCTTCATTGCCAGGTAAAGTTGACTCGTCCAGTTGAATAGAAAAATGAGTTGTTTGCAGATAATTACACAAGAAACTTTCAACATCAGAGCTCATTTCATCAATACGTCTTTGTACAGTGTTGTTACTCAAAGGAATTCTTTTAAGTATGTCAAATGAAGATTTGTGCAGGACAGTTTTAAGACCTCTTCAACAGCAGGCAAAATTAACTCCTCTCCAATGGTATGCGGTTTCCCAGATTTTGCTATAAGTAATGAGATATTGTAAGATGCCCGCAAGCCATCGTCGTTGCTTTCAGACGTTGAAGCGAACATACTATGCACGGTGGGTCTCTTTTCATACTTTTCCTTCAATGTTTGGAAATATTTCAAATCCTTACCTATTTTGTCAGGATGACACCTTCTTAGATGATCTTCCAGCTTCGATGGTTTCATAGAGTCATTGCTCAAGACTTTGTTGCATAAAAGACACATGGGCAATCGCTTGTCTGTATTTGATGGAAGAAAACCAAATTTCAAATATTCAACACTGTACTGTCGACACTTCTTCTTAGATTCAGCCATGTTTCGTATCAATTACTTACCTGTAAATATGAAAAAATGTTTGTTAAGTAATCTTAAAATGATTTAACAAACATAATAGAAGTGGCTTTTTAAGATACAAGTTGCTAACAAATAGATAGGTAGGTACTTACTTTTCCAACACTGGCAAACAATAATATCAATTCACTTTAATTTTCAAAAGTCTGAAAACTACTTCCGTCACTGGTGAACACTTATATAGGTACACTTTCTTTTTGAAATTCCGGAAACAACTGAGTAATGTTTATCATTCGCATTCGTATTTATATTAAAGAAAAATCCAACAAGTTCATGCAAGTTCAGACACGACTTTAACTAGGCGGGCGGGCGGCGCGGCATCGGCGAGTCTTGACACGCTCTTTCTGAATATGGAATATGCAAGTTCTTACAAAAACAATTGCTGAGCTTCTTATAATATTGTCTTCCTATATTCATAGGAGAAGTCAAGCTTCTTATAATATTGTCTGCCTATATATATTATTGTCTCCCTTATTCATAGGAGAAGTCAAGTCGGGTCACCTAATACATTTTTATAGACCCCGTTAACGAGTTGTGGACCCCATTTTTTTCCACGCAAGCGTAGACCCCTATCGGGCTCCCGTGGACCCTGGGGTCCACCTGGACCACTTTGGGAATCTAGGGACTCTAGACAGTAAAAAGAATTTTTAGCGTCTGCCAGTAGTTCAATAATATGACGTTTTATTGTCGCTTGAAGAAAAACAATATTTATCAGCTCATAGTAAAAGCTTTATTTTTATGGAAATTTGGTGCATGATGACGTTATTGAAACTAAAAATAATAAAAAACAATCATTCATTTCAAATAATTACTGTTTCTAAATTCTTACATTAAAGTGGTACAAAATAAAAATAAAAGTACCGAACCAAATACCTAATCAGCAGTATGTTGAGGGCCTAAATTGGAAGACTGTTACAAACAATACCTTACAGTGTTTCATCTTATAGGGAATCATACGTGTAGCTTAAATAAGTTTACCCAATCACTACAAAAAACTACACTTAATCTTTTTCAAGATGAAATTTAACACGCAAATTGTGACCATTGTCTCCAATAGAGCGAAACTTGATTTATTTTCTATGTATAATACTATTTATAAACAATAGAATAACCACATGAAAAACTGTAATTTGGTATTTGAAATATAAATCATTAAGGGACAGTTTTTCAATCTCTGAGTAAGGTTAACTTTCGGTTAATTTCCAAGGAGACAATTGTGACAACAATTATCGGTTAAATAAGTTAATAAATGATTAAAAAACTAGCAGTAAGCGATTGTAGAAAGGGACCCCTAGGTGCTTCTTCGTAGTGCAAAACGTCGCCCTAACCAATATCTAGAGTTTTTTTTTAGTTACACATTCGTATCTTTCATAAGGGGTGCAAGGACCTCAATACGTCCCTGGTTACAATCCCTAAGGTATTAGGAATGAGAAAAGATTACACTAATATAAATTATTAACAACAGATTACTAGAAGTTAGGTAACTAGTTACGAAAAACGGGGCATTCTGAAACAGGCTTATAATAAAATTCACAAAGAAAAATAGATATCACGTTTTGAACATGCAATGTATGCACGTGATTACCCGGTTATTAACGAAAACTATGATCGCGGAACAAACCACCACGCAACAGAAGTAAAATACAGTTAGTGCTTGGCGTGGTGAAAACAGTTTATTTGCAAAGTCTGATTAACTAATAGCGTTGATATTACAATCAACGCTAATAGCGAAGCAGTTGTGAACAGTGCACGGGATTGTAAACTATTGGTGACTGATAGTATAGTAAAGAATTTATAAAATAATTTTTTGATAAAATTTTAAAATCTAATATAAAAATAGTATTATTTTTTTGGAAAGTGTTAAATGATAGCCTAAAACCACAATACCATTTAGTTACAAAAAAATTTAGTCATATTCAAAGTTTTGTTTTGCACAAAACAATATCTTTAGATAACAGCTTATTAATCAATAATCACTATAATCAAAAACTTTTCCACTTTACATTTTTTCATGAATTTACCACAAAATACCTAAATAAAGGTTATCAAATAGATAGCACATTAACTACTGGCTTATTAACACATAATCACATCAGAAATTTTTTTACATAAGTTTGCAAAACGAGAAATGTGCTAAGTTTTGCTGAGACAACCCTATACCACGGTATTTACAATAAAATTATGTACATTTTATATCTAATGTCTTGAGGAAACTTGATAAGAGCAATTTTATATTAACATACTTGGTTACACCTAACAACCAGGAAAAAAGTCAAATAAAGTATAGACAACCTTTATTTACGACTTTGGCTCTCTATTACTACCACAATTCATAAAAAAAAAAGGATTCAAAATTTAAGAATACAAACTACTATTTTTGTCGCACGATTAAATTTAATTGAACTTGGTGAAGTCTCCGATTATTGACACTTATGTTCAGTAAGTTTATAGCTAAACCATTAGGGTGAATTTCTAGTTTTGCGAGTTGATGAAGTAGGAGAACAAATACAAAATATTCAGACAGGAACACACAATTAACCATTAATAGATTATTTCTCAAATTCTAGACAGCTTATTGGCAAATTCTATAATTATCACAACAGAAAAACCAAGAAGATTCCTAATTCTTGCACAAAAAAGGCAGATATACAAGCTTAGTTAGAAAGTCAATCAATTGTGTACCTTCCAGATATGGTAAAAGCTGAACTTTTGCATCTTGTTAGAGAGGCTGCCGTCATACCAAAATATGTGGTATTTAAGTGGCTAATGAAACCGGTTTTACAGTTTTACAATTGCCTCCTTACCATTGCGAATTCAATCCTATAGAATTGATATGGGGTGAAGTAAAAAAAGAAGTAGCAAGAAGCAATACAACCTTTAAAATAAAAGATCTTTACCAATTATTTCGACAAACTATAATATAATGTTTCTGCAGACAATTAGCAAAACGCCTTCGTTATGCACGAAGTGAAGAAGAAAACATGTGGCAGGTCGACATTGTAATAGACATCATCGTGGAAGCGTTAATAATTCATTTGGGGGATGATTCATCATTAAAAGTTGAATAACAAAATCCAAAATTTTAATTAAGAATACTAAATTAATTCTCATAATGTGATACAATTGCTTAATAATTTGTATAAACGTTTGTTCAATTTGTAATGTAGATGATTTCGTCTTTCACTCTTTGGTGGTAGGCAATTGTGGGAATTTAATAACTTATAACTGTTCCTTTTGACAATTAGTGCATTACGGTTTACTGGTATAAAATTTGGCCCTTGTTGTCTTCGGATAACAGCAAGTATTCGAACCCAAACATTTTCGATAATGTTAAAATCTGGGCTTTTTGCTGGCCAGGGTAACAGCTCTCAGTTATTTTCTCGTATCCAATTGCGCACAACCTGCGAAGTATAAGGTCATCATATCCCGATAGTAAATTATCGAATGTTCCAAGAAAATATGTGTAAATAGTAAATGGAATCTACTAACGTAACGTTAAGTCGTTAATTATAGTTACATAACTCTTTTCATAAGATATAGTTCAGATACTTTTGAGAGTAAATAAATAAATAAATAAATAAAACTGTATTTCTGGTTGGTACAATAACGTACACTCATGAAATTTAAAACTTGGACACCACAATTTCTGTAAACAAAAGTTTGCACATTGTGAAGCGGGCTTAAGGGTATCATTTACAATTCTAACAGCAGGTAGTCTCAGCAGGGGTTATCTTATAGAAGGACTGTAGAATGAATCATTACACTAAGCACGTTTTAGAAAATAGGTAATTTACGTTGCTTACTTAATTTTTTTTTTAAAGAATATATTTGAAGGTATCGCTAATTAAACACCATAGCTCGATTAATTATCGAATCAAAATTTTGTTTAGGAAATGTTTACAAAATAAAATTAGAAATAATTTTGATTTAAAAAACGTCTACAAGCAATAACTTTTAAATTAAATCAAAAACTAAACATGGTTATTTGGGTTGACTGATTATTACTTATTTTAAATAAATCTAACCTACTAATTATTGTAAGTTATTAAAAAAATCATTAAACTCTCTATTCATAATATTTAGTCCTTACAAAATGTATATTTTATGACGTTTCATTTTTTCTGTAGTTAATATAAAAAGTGAAAATAAAAACTAAGGCAATTCTTATTGTCAACGTATATATTTAGTTTTTGACAAGAATTTATTACATAATTATAATTAAGATACCAAGTTATAGTTTAAAATTAAATGAAAACTTTTTTTTAAATAAAGGTATTACTATATAAATAAATATAAGAAATCAATAATGGGTGTGACCTCCATTATTATTGATACATTCTTGGAGGCGTCTGCTCATTGACGCTATCAAGGTATCAATATAATTAATATTAATCGTTTCCCATGCGGTATCAATGGCTGCAATTAGTGCATTACGGTTTACTGGTATAAAATTTGGCCCTTGTTGTCTTCGGATAACAGCAAGTATTCGAGCCCAAACATTTTCGATAATGTTAAAATCTGGGCTTTTGCTGGCCAGGGTAACAGCTCCAGTTATTTTCTCGTATCCAATTGCGCACAACCCGCGAAGTATGAATAGGGGCGTTGTCCTTTAACAACATAAATACATTATGAAAATGTTAATTCAATAGATCCCGAACTATTTTTGAAGAAAGTATAGTGAAATAAGAATACTTACTTGTTGGAAAATATAGTCTTCGTCTGGATAAAACACTTCGACTGAAGGTTTCATAATAGTGGCTGTTTTTATGGATTTTATAGTATAGAGCTTGGTAATTTATTATAGAAAGTAATACACATGTAATAGGGTGACATTTTGTATAACGATGTTCTATGCATAGATATTAATTAATTTTTTTGAATTCCTTGATAATTCTCGAGTACTTACTTCACTATTAGTAGTAAACTGAGTTTTGTTATTATACACAAATTGTAGGCAATTGTAAATGTAATTAGAAAAAATTATCATAATTTTAGCTTTAATAAACAGCGGACGGCTGTGTTCTGAAGAACTGCTATTAAACATTCGCTTTATAATTTTTTTTCATTGGGTAATATTCTATTACTTTGTGGACTATTACCACAGCATATAATACCATATGTTATATGACTTGGCGCAAATGCAAAATAAAAAATACGCAAAGTTTCAAGTCTAACAGTGTTTCGTATGCATAATATCGCATATACTGCACTGTTCAGTTTATTGCATACCGCGTAGTTACATGAGTGGACCATCTAAGTGTTTCGTTAATTGTCAATCCTAAGAAGTTTTGTTCCCTAACTTGGTTAATGGGTACATTGTCGATATTTATATTTATATTGAGTGTCAGTACGAATATTTCTTTATTGTAGAAATCCTGTTTTTCGTTGACTTAACATTTACTTATTGCAGTGACACCAAGAAGACATTAGATCAATTGCTTTGGTGGCGGTTTTAATCGCAGAGTTTATATTGTCGCACGAAATCACCATAGAAGTATCATCCGCAAACTTGTAAAGGTTTACAGTGTGATTTAGTATGATTTAGAAATTTATTAAATACAATATCAATATCATTAACATATACAATAAATAAAAATGGAGCTAAAATCGTACCCTGTCCCGCACCCATATTTAATTTAAGTTCTTCTGACGTATAAGTAAAATTATTTATCTTATCAATTTTTTCTATAATTTCTACTATCTGAGACTTTCCAGTAAGAAATGATTTTAATAAATTTAATGGAGTTCCTACTACACCGTATGCCTCAAGTTTCTTACATAATATATCTATATTTAGTAAATCAAAAGCTTGTTTAAGATCAAAATACAGTCCTATGGTTGTTTTTCTTTCATGTAGAGCTTTATACAGTGTGTATTTGAGACTACCATACATAGGGAAAATAGCATAGGAAGATTCTCTAAATATCAACTTGTGCTATGATCAAATGAACAAATGTGATTGGCTGCTGAAACAGCGATATTGTATGTCTTCTGCGTTGTATAAGTAATGCCGTATGAATTTTAAATGGTGCCAATGCTCTGGTATAAAAATTAAAAAGTAGGGTTAGATTTAAGGTATTGTTTATCTCTTTAATACATTAGTGATTATTGTAAGCTACTTCTTTAAATAAAATAATATAAAACAAAGTTTGAGGTATTTATTCTTTATTAAGGTTATAAAAAGGAACTGAGAGAACAACTACTACATACACTTACTAAAACTGAATAAAGATATACAGGAAAGGTACTGCCGTTGACTATTAAACAATGACTTAATCTATTGTAAAAATTATGAAGCACATTCCGTAGTGTTTGGGGAGTTATGTTGAAACACACTTCGGTAATTGAATCTTTTAACGATTCTAAATTGTAATGTTGTCGAGAACTGTAAATTTTTGATTTTAGAAAACCTCATAAGAAAAAATCATTTGGCGACATGTCTGGGGACCTAGCAGGCCAGTTAATAAGGCCAAGCCGTCCAATCCACCTGTTTGGAAATGTACGATTTAAATAATTTCGAACTTCCAGCGAATAGTGAGCAGGCGCTCCATTATTCTGATAACAACTGTGTTGATATCATTGACTACGGCGGTAATTGTTGGGATAATCTGGTTCTGCAGCATATTTAAATACTTTCGGGAATTAAGGGTTCACTCGATGAAGAATGGACCAATTAAATTATCGCCCAATATCTCAACCCATACGTTCACAGTTTGCCGATATTGTGAATAGGTGTGCACCTTTACATGTGGATTTTCTTTGCTCCAGTGCCGATAACTTTTCCGATTTGGTTAGCCGTGTAATGTAAATGTGCACTCGTCGGTAAAGCATACATTCGTTAAAAAATGTTCGTCTTCATTACACTTATTTAGCATTAATTCGCAGAAGTCGGTTCGTTTTTCACTGTCTGCTGCTAATAGTTCTTGTTGTGGGGAATATTTATATGGAAAATATTGGTGTTTTTTAAAAATTTTATGGACATAAGAATGTGATACACCAAGAGCTTGTGCTATCCCCCTTACGCTAACATTAGGATCTGCTTCCACAGCTGCTAAAATATCGATTTCATGATCGTTATTTTGATCTTCATTACTTTTTGGCTGTTTACAGAGACTGTTAACGCACCCAGTTCCCGAAATTTCTTACAATTCGTGTAATTGTATGAAGACACGGAATTGGCCTGTCATTGTAAAGAATACCAAAAAACTCAGCTGTTCTTCTCAAACTATTGCCTATAAAATGAAATAAATATGTAGACGCCCTATTTCAATAATTTCAACATATACCTGCTAAATTCCATATCACTATGCTGTTGTATAAATATTCATGATGAGTTCAGGTAAGTATTCCTCTAAAAATTCAATTTAAAATAAAAATGGTCTTTCGGGACCCTTCAGTGTGGAGGTAGGAAAACAAACAACTCAAAAGATGTGTTTGCCGACGTTTCGCCCTTCATAGTGAGCTTTCTTAAGGCTTACACATGTATGAGTTGACGTCAGTTTAATTAATAAAGACCATTTTCATTTTAAATTTATATTCATGATGTGTTTATTAAACAATTATTTAACAAATAAAATTTAATTTTATACTTACTGTCAATTTTATATCCATAGCCATAGTTGATCCTTACCTAAATTCCCAATGTTAATTTTCCTATGTATGGTAGTCTCAAATACACTCTGTATATATATTACATAATGATCAGTTCAGTACTTAATTTATAAATACATTTTACATACGAAGTCGTTACGATATTTATTTATTTATCTACATTTTATAAGAAGAATTTATAGTTCAGTGCACCACAATAAAAAATTACAAGCGCAACAAAGTTGTTACTACAACTTTAGGTTATGTGAGGTTATGTAGAATGCGAGACAATTGTTATACATACCAAATATTACTAATGTATTCATTTATTGAAATTTATTTGTTTACTTTTATACTTATAAATAAACTACTTTTGAAATTTCGCTCTTATACCGTATGTCCCGGATAATCTGAAGCATTCTGTTTATCATGGAGTATTTGAAAAGTCCGATTTATATGTCCCCAAAGTGTTTTTAGGATATTTTCACTATTAGAACACTTAACAATGAGTACTAGAAAACGTTTTGAGTAATAATTTCTAAAATTTAACCAAAAATATTAAAAATATTTGAAAAAATATTTAAATACTTATTAGTTCAAATCCCAGTCCGATTTCTCTTTTTAGTTGTATTATTATTTTAAAAGAACAGCGTTTAATTTCTATCGGTAAAAAGGAAGAAGTTTTAATTTTTTTTACTTGAGCCGCCGGGAATGGATTTATTAGAATATTTACATTATGAACATTTAGTTTAATTGTTTAATAATAAGGAGTGTTTGGATATCGTAAAATCTTCTGCGCATGCGCATACGTCATTACAAATCCGCAGAAGGAATTCACGCAATTTTAGCGTTTGATATTACGATATCTAAAAACTCTCTAATTGAATATTATTCTAATAAATCCATTGCCAGTTTATGTAAAAAAGGTAGAACTTTTAATTATGTTTCTTCACCGATGGAAATTAACCGCTGTTCTTGAAATAAATAATACAACTAAAAAAAGAAAAAAATGCTGGGATTTGAACCCTCGCACGTTTTGAAATATTATTAAAAATTATTTCAAATATTTTTAATATGCTTGGTTAAATTTTAGAAATTAATAGGCAAAACGGTTTCTAGTGCACATTGTTAAGTGTTCTGATAGTAAAAATATTCTAAAAACACTTTGGGGACATTTTCAAATTCAAATGCTTCAGATTACCCGTGACACACGGTATAAACTTACATAATGTAAAGTAATCTCTGCATTTATTGGTTCAAATTATCACATTTCGCTGACCGTATTATAGTGAACAATTTTTTCACTCAAATGTTTGTGCTTAAAAGAACACGTTTTTGATGGCGGGTTTTTTAGTTAGTTGGGTCACGGCTACGAAGTTTTCAGTATTTATAAAATAATTATAGATTTTGAAGATTTTTTAACAATTACAAAACTAGAAATTATACAGAAACAATTAATCAATTATGACACGAACATGCTTTACGGACAATGAAAAATGTATCCCGACATCTTAAAGAAGTTTATTGACTTTTAAATCATAATAATCTTCTTCAATAGTTTGTTACTTAAACTTAATGTAAATATCACGATTTTGGCGATAGAAAATGTAATGTCAAACTGAGATCTTGTTGTTCGTAATTGCTCCAATCGTATGTACAAAAAACACACCTTTAGTACTTGTATTGCTGATTTGAATACAATGTTACTTTATGCAGATGATACACAGATAAAATTGTACTTGTAAATAGACATTAATAATTTTATGTGAGCTTTTTAAATCACTTGAAAATATAAATTAGTAAAAAGTAAAAATTGTGTTATAATAAAATTTCTAATCGTTCGAAAAGGTAAGTTAAAAATATGTAAATCTTTTAAAAAGAATTTTAAAACATCAATTTATATCGCACTTTAGTTAAGAGCGAAACGTTGTATTTATCAAATATGGTTAGGTAGTAAGTAGCTGGCAGTATTTGTAGCTATTGCCTATTGAATGGATAATACAATCTTATGGCACAATACTTAATCTTTCCAATCTTAAACTAACATCTAACCACAACAAGATTCAGTCAACTGCATTATTCCAAGTTTAGATAGAAATAAACTTCTTATGCATGACTTTTTCTACTACTAATCCGTACAATACTTTATTTAATTTAATTTATATGTACTCCACGTAATTACACTTATGAAATTATTATACGTTTCTAAATCACGTTTTTAATACATCGTACAAAGAGATAGCTATAATGAAACTAAACTTCTAAAAAAAAGTTGACGAACCTCGTAATACCTATGTGCTGTTCGTGAATTTGAAATTACCATTGGCCGGAATCCAAAATATTAATTGTTTTTGTTTGTATTATAATTGTTAGACTTCAGTACTCAGGTACATTTTAAACTTTCGTAGACCCTCATTTTCTTCGGTGCAGTGACTGGACTCAGGCTTATGTTCGAAATGTTTGGAGAAATTTCTTTCTACAGTCTAAATACATTGTGATAATTATTTTATTTTAGTTTGATTACACGATCTGATAATTTGCCCATAATTTTTAAAATAATGTATTTGACTATTTTTGTCTGTCGCAGCCGTACTTAAACAATATTTTTTATTAATTTAATAATGATTGCAATGCTTGAATATTTCTGTTTCTCCCATGCCCCGAACCATAAGCTATTCTGTAAGTGCGGTGTCAGCCAACATGACTTTTAAAATAAAGCAACTCACATTAAATAAAAAATGTTATGTTGAAGAGATTTTCCTTCCGTAAAAATTTGGTCAAAATAAATTTCCCAGGACCGTACTACAGGCTAACTAGATCCCTTTAAGGAAGGTGAATGTAAACAGGAGGCGACGTTTCGCACCCTAATGTGGATGCTTCTTCAAAGCCAGTGTCAGAATTAAATGGGTGTTAAGATGAGAGATGTACGTTTAGGACACATTCTTTTTTTATGTAATTTGGTATCAACACTCTTTAAAATTAAAACACACAAACAAACCAACAAGTAATAACACCGTACAGTTGCATCCACCAGTAGAAAGTGGTTTTGTTCCTGTTTACATTCACCTTCCTTAAAGGAATCCAGTTAGCCTGTGGTACAGTCTTAGAAAATTTATTTTGAAAAAACTGTTATATTTCTGTGATTTTTACCTTAAAAAGCCTCCATTTGTTAGAAGCAAAACGTCGGCAATGCTTCCATAAAAAGGTAGTTTCACTTTTTACCTCTACCTTAGGAAGATCTTTGAATCAAAAAAAAGAATCATTTTTAATTAAAGTATTTTAGTTTAATTATTTTTTGTCTGCTAATTTTGTAGTTTTCTTAGTTTATATCTTGGTGTTCTGGTTATCTTTACAAATATAGATTTAGAATGTCGCTCTTGATTGGTTGAAATCTTTTTTGTTGACTAGAACTCAAACTACGTGTTATGCAGGAAGTCTCTCATACTCTTTTAAAATAAATATTGGAGTTCCACAGGGTTCAACTTTAGGTTCCATGCTCTACCTAATATACAGGGTGTAAATTAAGTACTTGCACATATTTAAAGCGGAGAATCTTTGACTAATTCTAAGATAAAAAGTTTATATAAACATGGGTTTACAACGACTTGGTTTCTGAGATACATGGCATCTAAAAAAAATTTTATTTGGCTTTTTGCTTATATTTTTGTTAAGTAACATGGAAATTGGACGAAATTCGGGATACTGTGTATATTGATAACGAAAAACTCAAATATTAACTTAATTTTTTGTTTAATATTGGAAGGCACCACATACAGTATTGTTCCTGAATTTAATTAACCATAACTTTTTTGTGTCGCATTGTATGACATTTTTTATGTGGCGCCCACTAACAAATTGTTAAGTTTTTAAATGATGTGTAATTTGAGATCTCATTATTTACAGGGTGTTCAAAATGTTTGGCTAAATCTGACGAACTTCAACTACCCAAAAGTCATTTTTTTTAAATGGAACACCCTGTATCTGGTTACTCTATGTGATGGAGAATTAAGTGGTCTTTCAATCTTTATAAGGGTTCCCTATACCTATCTGTTACCATTTTCCTGCTATCGATGTATTTACATTCGACACACAATGTTTCTCTATTTTATTAAATAATTTCTGACAAGTGGCCTGTGGATATTAAAACAATGTGCCTTATTTATCAAACTTGTAAACGTCGACGTAACACATTATATACGATATAGAAATCCACCAAGAATATTCGAATGAAGACATACTAAATTAATTTTTTATTCATGGAGAATGTTACAAAATTATTGAAAGAACTTGCCGTTTACTTAACGAGAGATATCTACATTTATGGCCTCTAAATAAGATTACATTGCAAAAAATAGAAGCAAATTAATTCAATTATTAATTTAGCAACTGTTCGATATGCTGTCCGTTGTTTTCTAAGCACAATAAAACTCTTCTGTTAACTTCAGCTATTGTGGATTTTTGAACCATTTGCACATCTACTTCAGCGAAGGCAGTTGAAACCCTATGTAATAAGTCATCTCTGTTATGGACTGGCCTTGAATAGACTTTAGTCTTGACATACCCCATAAAAAAATAATCCAGGGGTGTTAGGTCAGGTGATCTGGGAGGCCATAGAGATGGACCATTGCGTCCAAACCAACGATTTTCGAACATATGGGATAATTCTTGATAAACCTCATGGGTTGAATGGTCTGGAGCACCATCCATTTGGTACCAACATGAATTTAAAAGATTTAGGGTAAATTTTCCAAAAATTTGAAACCACTCCTCTAAGCATTTCTAAATATTTGCGAGAATTTAAATTTTCGTCATACACTTCAAAACAAACACGATTATCCATAATTAAACAAAAAACATTAAAACTAAATGTGTCTTGAAAGTTACCTTCGCGCACCATCCGAGGATTTTGTTCTGCCCAATAATGCCAATTTTTCCTATTAATGATTCCTTCTCTACTAAATTTTGACTCATCGGTCCAAATAATTGTTTTCAAAAAATTTGGGTCTTCCTGCGTTTTCAATAAAATGCTTACACAAAGTGCTACACGACGTATTTCGTCACTTGGGCGGAAAGCTTGTAGTTTTATAATAGAAATAGCATGCATTTTACGTTGTTCCAAAATTCTCTGTATCGACGAATAGGACAGTCCCAAATCTTCAGACGCAGATCTGATCGATGCATGTGGATTTGCATTAAAATATGCCAATATATTTATTTCGTTGTTTTCATCACCGGTGACTACCTTGGGGCGTGTTCTAGTACATTGAATTCCAAATTGTTTAAAATTTGCTTCTATTCTCTTAAACGTAGTTTCATTTAAAGGTCGCAAGTGTGGATATCTCTCGTTAAACAAACGGCAAGTTCTTTCAATAATTTTGTAACATTCTCCATGAATAAAAAATAAATTTAGTATGTCTTCATTCGAATATTCTTGGTGGATTTCCATATCGTATATAATGTGTTACGTCGACGTTTACAAGTTTGATAAATAAGGCACATTGTTTTAATTTTCACAGGCCACTAGTCAGAAATTATTTAATAAAATAGAGAAATATTGTGCGTCGAATGTAAATACATCGATAGCAAGAAAATGGTAACAGATAGGTATAGAGAATCCTTATGAAGATTGAAAGACCACTTAATTCTCCATCACATAGAGCAACAAGATACAGGGTGTTCCATTTAAAAAAAATGACTTTTGGGCAGTTGAAGTTAGTCAGATTTAGCCAAACATTTTGAACACCCTGTAAAATAATGAGATGTCAAATTACACAACATTTAAAAACTTAACAGTCCTCCTAAGTATCGCCCAAAATTTGTTACTATAACTTTCTTTTTCAATCATTTTTTAGGTTTTTTTTAAGTTAAAAAACTTTTAATGCACGCTTACGCAGATCACCCTGTATAGTATTTACATTTATGACGTAATTTTATTTGCCTACAAACATTAATATCTTTTAAACTACACTCTAATTACCATTTGTATTCAACTAGAAATAAAAACAATTTCAGAATTTCAAATCATAAATCGTCAAAATTTGAAACAACACTTAAACTATATAACTAGCAAAGCTAGCATGCTACGCATGAACAATAATTGGCCTCAGCACTTGCATTAACATTCATCAGTTGACTAATCAATATGAATGCAGAGTACATGAAATTCGTAAAATGAATCGAGAGTAGGTTTGCGCTCGCACTAATCATAAAATATTGTTGTAAATTCTATAATCACCTACCAGTGTAAGAGAATTAAGTACAAATACTTAAGGTCAGGTTAAAGAGAGTTCGGTGTTCGTTTTCGAGCCAGAATCATAAAACTGTCCTATTCTAGCGTCCAGGGGTGTTAATTGTATAGTCATTAGGAACATGTCAAACAAAAAGATTCTTGTGATTTATAGACTGGTACCTACCTATGTCATGTTCAGTAATTTGTTTGGACTATTGCAAGATTTTCTGAGTTTTGTTGATTTTAAAGTAAAACATCATTAGATTCTATTTAATGGTAATTATTTAGGTAGAATTACTTTTTATTTCTTTCGTCTAATTAAATAATTAATCAATATTTATTTAGTTCTATCTAAAGTACATTTTTAATTTGATTTCATTTGTACCTAAATCTTATTAACAATCTGTTCTAAATTAAATTATCTCTATAAAAAGCACTGGCTGGAATAATTTTATGTTCAAGGGAATATAGTTAACAAGATACAAATAAATAAAAAAGCATTCAAAGTTTATAATAGTGTAGACAAGAAAATAAAATGTAAAAATTACATATACGTATAAGAATAAAAATAATAAAAAACGCAAATCCCTATCTATCTGTTTGCATGGGCATATTCCTTGTATGATATGGGTCAATCAATCTGGGAGTAAGCAATGAAAATAGAAAAGTTGCAATTTTGGTAGCATTTTTTTCCCCAAAAAATTGTTTATCTATCAGAATCCACTGAGAATAAGAGATCATTTGACTCATAAACGAAAATTGTTTTGAAATTTGAGTATTTATTTATTAGAAACCATATTGTAACTATACTTGCAAGGTTTTCTCTTTCAAGTGATTTTTTTGACGTTTATAGTCATTTAAAGATTTACTTTAATAAAATGCATTTCTTTAATTAACCAAAATTTGATTAATACTGGGTTCCCCATATTAGACTATACAATTTAAAAGTCGAATAAAAACTTTCTAATCAAAGTAAATTAACTTTTTAATCGACTAATATGTAGCTTATTCTGTGGGGTTTATGACTAAAGTAAATAACAATTCCCGCAACAATTCTGGAGCTGAAGGAGCAGATTCGAAATGAAATTTCAGGAATAAATAGAGATTTGCTTCGCCGAGTGATAATACATTTTGAACTTAGAATTCAAAAATGCATTGAAGCCGAAGGAGGGCATTTGGAAGACATGATCTTTAAAACTTGAATTGTTATTTACTTTAGTCATAAATCCCACAGAATAAGCTACATATTAGTCGATTAAAAGTTAATTTACACTGAAAGTTTTTATTCGACTTTTAAATTGTATAGTCTAATATGGGGAACCCAATATTAGAAAAAATTTAATTTTGTCTCGCCCAATCTATTTCTTTATTACTTTCATATTTGAACCAGACTGATCTCTTGTCAAATAACTGAATTATTGGGACATAACTTTACATTGAAATCTCTATAAGAGAAAACTTTGTACCTGGCTTTTTAAAAAAGAAAACCGAAAAACTTATTACTTGAGAGCACTTTATATAATGTTAACGATTTTTATTTACCACTTGTATATTATTGTTTTCGTCTTTGATACGTGCTGTATAAACCTGTTCATTACACCCTAGGGCCATAATAAGCGGGCATAATGATTACGCCCGCTAATTCCTACTAATGCTGACAAAAATAAAAACACAGCATTTTAGAAATCATTTTTAATGCTCATAAGCTCATTTTTATCCTTAAAATTAAAAATACAATTGGAAAATGATCCATTAAATTGGATATTGCCTTCAAGCGTAGAGTTCTCAGGTCTAGTGAACGAAGACATATTCACAACATTGTTGGAGGTTTTGCCTTCCATTACCTTGGCTCCGGTAATCATCCTGGCAATTTTGTTCTTGGACGCGATACTGTCTTCTATGTACCTAGATGCCGCTGCATCACTCTTCCATTTACCATGTCTCTTTAATGTCAACATGTCAGCACCAGCATCCACCAGCAGAGTTGCCAATGTACGGCGCAGGCAATGTCCTGTGTACTCTCTCGCATCTGCATAACCCAGATACTTTGCCACTTTTGAAGGTATACTCCCGAACGTGTTTTTGCCAACTGGTTGGGCCGTACACCTCCCATTCCGGTAGCACGAGTAAAAGCGCCGCTCCTTTAGTCCTTTTGGACGCAATGCTGCATATTTCCTATATATTTGCTCATTTCGTTTTCCTCGACAATATTAAAACTTTTTGAACCGCCAGTCTTTGGGTATTGAATTTTTATCACTACAACGGCTCCTCGGTCGTCTATATCGTCTATAGTTAACCTTACCAACTTGTCCCTTTGCATCAACATCATTCAGTTAAATGTAAAATTCGTGCCGTGTTTACATACTTTTTCCAAAAGGTACATGTCGTTTGAAGCATCCTTGAAAAATTTTAAGACGTCTTCGCGTGTTAAAATTTTAGACTTTCTCGGAATGTATCCTTTTGAAGTTTGCTTCAGGAATGTCCCCAGCCGGTTGAACTTTCCTATGTCTAGTTTGTTGTATACTAATAATGTGGGCTTCAACATGGAGTATTTAGACCATAAGGAATTCGCGGTAAATAATTCTGACTAAAAATATATACCATTAATACGATTAATAAATAATAAAAATAAAATCAACTAAAAATACGTACCAATTCCTGGAAGAACTACATTAAAACTGTTTCACTGACAGTGACAGAATTTTTCTTTTTCCAGTCTTCAAATTTCTGGAGCTCTCTCTCGTACAGTGGCCGTGACTTTTTAGGAAGCAACTCCCTATCATCTTTTAACGCTCTTTCGTACACTTTTTCCGAAGTTTCGCTGTCCATCTCACGCGAGGTTTTATACTTTTATTTTGAAAATAAACAAACAAATTGTCATAGATACAAAACAAAGTACACAGACAAAGCAGCCACGTTTCATTCACATGAAATGCTTGCAAGTATTTTATCAATGTATTTTCATATTTCAAGTGGAAAATAAAACGTTATATGAACCGCGGGTATAATCGATGTTTATAAATCTCGGGCAAAAAACTATTGCCCTCGAATATTAACATATTCATTATGCCCTTGATACATAAATAACTATTTTCACGTTGTATTTTGGTGTTTTTTTTCTATCACATGTTTCTATTTTGTTTATGTTCACTTTGTTGTACAAACATCAAAGAAATAAAAAGCTTATCTTATCTTATCTTGTCTAAGTATTTGTAAGTTCACTAAGCCCTCCTCATTTGTTTGTTGTGCATGAGTATAAACAAGTGCGAAGAATTGTTTTCGGCATAACGTGAAGGACAAACAAAAAATTATAATCAAAGAAGGCCGATTTGCGTGCTTAGTGCCGCACAAGTATTGGGCGAGCTAGTATTCTGTTTATTTATGTTTTATTTCTGCGTTCAATAAACATTTACCAGACCGCGGCGAGCTGATTCGGCGGCCACTTGGGCGTCCCGCAACTAAAAATTTCAAGTTTAATAAATACTATAAGAACGTCTTAAAAATCAAATTTATTTTTATGATAATATGGTTACTAAAGTCCAGGCAGATGTAGGAATAGGTTTGCTTGTGTATTTTGTTTTATTTAAGATTAACAAAGTGTGTTTATTTAAAAATAACTGTTGCCTACACATAGTAATAAAGCCTTCAATATGGCTTTTGCCAATAAAACATTTCGGCATCGAAGTTTACAATTATAGAGAAATTAAGTTACATTCTGACTTTTATAAAGTATTCAATTAATACAGGACTAGCTTTTGAAAGTAAAACTACATTTGTATTAAACCTAGAAAGAAGAGTAAATGCATTATTATTGATTATTACTTGCTGTGCTAAACCTTATATTTATAATCGTAACTATTTCAATAAAATCATCCTGAAACCGAGTTACTAAAATGACTACTTCAGTGTGTTTTGAATTAATTTTACATAAACATATACTGCCACTTGTCATAAGAATGCTATTAAAATGATGGCATTACGGAACTGTTCAATCAACAAACAAATCTCCAATTTGGACGAACTTGAGGATCTTACACTTTCTATTATACCTTTTAATGCAGTTTTTAAACAACAAATTCATCGTACAAGCGTTGAATAAGCTTGACTATCGTGATAACTACAAAACACCACAAGAAATGACAATTTATTTTAGAGTCACAATCTTATTAAAATAAATGCTTTATTGTACTGTACGTGTAGCCATTACATAATGAAATAGTTATTAGTTAGTTCAAAATTGGAGTTGAGTTGCAGTTATTACACAAGTTGAATTAAATTAAATGTAATGAATCTGCAATCAGAAAACATTGAATTATTTTTTTGAAACTAGGCGTTTTTCCTGCGCCCGATACTAAAAAGACGGTAGAACACTATTAAACAGACATATACGAGTACAGCTCAGTTTCCTTATACAGGGTGTGGCGCGAAGAGTTTTGATTAAAAGTAATGGCGGATAGAGTTATGTTAAAAATCTGAAATTACGAAGCTATAGGTTTTCGATGACGCCGAGTTCAAATATAAGATTGTCCTTAATGTGGCACTTTCGGTTATACCGGAAGTAGACGTCAACTTTGTTATTTTAAATGGAACCTAGTATTTTTTATTTTATTTTCGGATTCTACATGAAATTTTAGATTAAATCAGTATTCCCTATACCTAAATCCAACCAGTTTTGAGATATTTCATTATCTTTATTAAAACATAACAACACTTAATTATTTCAACATTAGTAAAGGGTAGGCCATGGCTGTCAAAGATTTGATAGAAAACCTATAGCTTCATAATTTTAGATTTTTAACATAACTCTATCCGCCATTACTTTTAATCAAAACTCTTCGCGCCACACCCTGTATTAAGGTTCCGATTCTATAAGCATAGTTTCATAAATGTTTATACGATAATTATATAATTATTTTAAAACTACTTTATAATTAAGTTTAAGAAACAGTTTAACGAACAATTTGGTCAGAAGGAACTAATAAGTTCTTAAGACAACTAATATACAACTAAATCGTATAGGGGTAGTATTAATACAATAATAATATAAATAAAAGTTTTTTCCACTACTAGCTGTAAAGTGAACAGTTATTGCGTCTCCTAGCCAACTGAGAAGTTGAATTTCTCTATTAGTGGTTAATAATTTTTTCTATTGTTGACATAGGTTAATAATGAACAAATTCAAATTTTTGACAATCTAAGAATAGTTGTTTAACAAATACGAGTGAAACATAATTTTGTATATCCAGGAGATTATCTTTAACGTATTTGCTGCTTAAAATTACCTAATACGATAAAATTATTTGAATAAAAAAATGCCATTAGTTTAAAATTCGCGCCCCCATCCCATAACCGCAAATACATAACCTGAATTTATTTATTTATTATATATGATGGTAGAATCAGTTTTTTCAGGTTTCCCAAAGTTGATTTAACCAGGCGAGTTAAGTTACATGAAGAATTTTAAGTAAATTACAAACATTTTGTTGTAGGTGTTTTGAATGGTTAACAGAATCTGGAATGTCCGATCTGTTGCATAAAAATGTCGACAATAAAAACTTAACGAGTATGTGGCGAACACTTGCCATTCCTAAATGAATTACAAGTGTCAATTTCTGAAACCTAATATTCAAATGATGTAAGGTATATTGGTAAGCAATAAATAAAATTTTTAGATGTTTTATACAAGTGTTTTCAGAATCGATATAAATAAATGCACGTTAACATCTCTAGCTATACCAAAACTACTCAAGCTTGCAGCTCAAATACTCCTAGATAAAGAAAATTACGGAAGAACATTCTTAAATTGTAACGTGAAAAGAAAGCACTTTAATTGAAGTTAACATCTCTCAACGATTACTTCCCGCAAGCGGAAGTGAAAAATAAACCACTAAGAAGCAGAGATATACAGAGGAATACAAACAATTTTCACTAAAATTATGTTTTACGAGCCCCAAAATGTTAATTTTAAAGTAGGTTTTAAATTTTTGGCCAGTTCAAACTGTTACGTGATCATGGTTACAGTTACATATAAAAAATTTAAACAACCCTTGTGATACATCTTTAAAAATACGATATGTAAAGGTGACAAATTGAAGTCGACAGTATTAAACTGCATAGAAAAGCTACAACTACAATGCGGTGCCAATGTTAGGGCAGTAGTAAAATTTTCGAAACCCAATTAAGAAGAATAGATGTATCACCGCAAAAACCATACCTTCTCGTAAACGATAAGAAAATCTATTATTTCTTCGATGTCCCCTATTTATTGAAGTCAGCGCAAAACTTGATAAAAAATGTATATAATCTTTAATAACAAAAAAGGATCTTGGAAAGACATTAAACATTTCTACATGTCAGACAAATCTAAACCGCTGCGATTGGCTCCTAAATCAACTAATTTACATATTACTCAGAATAATTTTCAGAAAATGAAGGTGAAATATGCCACACAAGTGTTTAAGTTTAGTGAATCACTTGCAGTTGGTTTATCAACGTATGTAGCTTTTAATCCTTTTTGATTTATTTGCATTCCTGTGCTACTTGATTTTTACTAGAAAAATGTTTATTTTTACTATTTGCCTTCCATTTGGCTAGTAGTGGAAAAAATAGTATATACACCATGGTTGTGAAGTCTGTTATTGCCTACGCAACTCGTGCTAAGGCAATAATGACAGACTTCACAACCTTGGTGTATAATATACTATTATTACAAAAAACAAAATTGTTAGTTGCGGTGGCGACTTGGCCGCAGCGACTTGACTGCGGCCAGATGTCCCTTTTCGTTTTCAAAATGGTTCGGTGAAGAATTAGTGGCTGTTTCTGAAAATAGATTTATTTTTAGTTTTTATAGGTATTTTATATTGAAGTCGTATCTTTCGTTTTAGAAACTTGGTTAAAAAAAGCTTAGGACGTCAATAGGGACGCTATAACAAAATTTAAAAGTACAATGCAATTCTCAAAACGACTGTTATAATTAAAAAAAAAGTAAATTAAATTTAAAAAACAAAATTCTAATTCAAGTTTGAAAATAGTTTATATTTGTTTACGAGAAATAACTGACTAATTTGTTTTGCGTTCATAACAAATGAATCGCGTTTCAATGACCTTAATTAAGGCTTAATAGTATATTACACGACGCCTCCTCGTGCGTAAATCTCGACTCTGGCGTAATATGCTAGTTACAACTCCAGTGTTGTACTATACTTTATCTACGACCATCCCCGCCTTTCCAATTCTTGTACCATCTTTTTCAATTGCTTACAAACGTTTCACATCTTCCATTAGAATCTTCCATCTAAACTTTCGCCCCAAAAGTTTTTGCCGCACAAAAATTTTCGCTTCTGATATTTAAACCTCCCACACACTCCCAAAAGTTTTTACCCTCAAAATATTTCCCCTCAAAAAATTTCGTCTCTAAATTTTCAGTTCCCAAAATTTTTACCTCTTAGCTCTGTAATTTAATCGATCCCCTCCTTTACCTTTAACTTTGAAACCCCTTCCACTCCTTCGACTACACTTTCTCTTAGTTCTTTCGAGTCACTCTCTTCTCTCGGCCCCTATACCTCCTATCCCCGGACCCCTAGAATTTGTAATTGGTTTATTTACGAAGACAGTCAAGGTATTTTCACATGTCTTATTCTTTGTTGTCCATAAAGTGCAAGTAAAGGAAATGTCAATTTAAACTTCTAAATTAGAAAAAAAACGTCATATCATTGAAGAACTCACCATTCGAATTATGATTTTGTCACAAAGTAGTGCAGCGTTTCTAAAGGAAAACTAAACGAATATTAAACAAAAAATATACAATACAGAAATATCTTTATTTAACAAATTAAATTCTACGGTGGCTATATTACAAACAATTAAATCTACCTTCAAGTTTCAAGCACTTCGAACAAAAATACAACACATGTATGTACTTACAGTTAACAAAAAAAGGATATTTAAAATTATTTGGCATTCATTCGGCTAAGACACAGACTTCTAGCGCCAAATATTCCATGTAATACTGCACCCAGGTTATGACTTGATGCAATTTATATTGTCATAAGTCCATCTTCACCATTTGTTTATTATTTGAACTACTAATACTAATCAGTTGAAGTAACCATCACTTTATTGCAAAATATTGTTAGACGACAATTAACATGTTACATTTGCGGTAACAATCTCGATGTCCTTCTTTTTCGAAAATATATATTTATCAAAATTGTTCGTAACCGACATTGCACGATTTATGGTTAATACAAAAAATGAGGATAAGGATAAAACAAGTTGTCTATTATGTTTCTTATTTATGTAGTCCTCTTTGGCAAACTTCTTCCCGTTTCTTCTCACAAATACTTTCAAATTCTAAGTAGTTCCGCAATATCAGTTCAAAATAGCATCTCTCATTATTGCCACCTTCTTTACAAATATGGGGTAAAGCATGCATGTAGGTACATACGTTTCATCTAGATACATAAATATAATCTTGAGAATCAACCAGTATTATATAATTAGTCGTCCTGATTTTTAATAATTAGTGATTAAACCTTGTACGAACAAAGTAAAATACATATTTCATGTTGTTTCATTGTTATATTAAATAAGATGTTTTCTTTCCTGACGTATCCGATGGTTTTCTTGCCTTTAATGACCATCAGGGATTAAGAAGAAAGTTTAGGTGTTGAGGGTTGAATTTGTACAATTAATGACAATGATTAATGATTTTTACCTACAAAGTCTAAAAGTGCATATGAAAAGTGTATGTATCCTTTCAAGATTGGAAGAAAAAAACCCATTCGGGAAGTAACCGAAGATGTGATTTTAGCCTTTCTTGATATGATGGTAAGTATTTACCCTACGTAATTGCGTAGCACTTATTTTGAAAACTCATATAAAGTTCATATTACGATTACAGTCGCAAAAGTTGTCATCATCTTCTTTATGGCCTGAATATTCATTGCTTAAAGCTTCCTTGAGGACCGATGAAACCATAAATATTGGGAAGTTGGATATCGAAGTAAAGTCTAACATCCTGACTCGAGAAGAAATTGAAAGATTTTTAGAAGAAACAGATGATGATGAACATTTATATTTGAATTGGGTAATAAATATTATTGTACTTATTATTTTTATGTAAACTTTACGGGTTTTATAGGTTGTTTTTGATCTTCGGTTGTTATTCTTGACAGTAAGACACATAAAGAAAGAAGATTTAGTATAATTAAGGAGGGTTTTGGTGTTAACCTCGTAGACTTTTTTTTCGCCGTTATGTTGATTTACGTTTCACCTTCAAGGTTTCTTTACATTATTATAAACGAAAGTGTACTACTCGCCAAAATGTAGGAATGAACACTTTTGGAATAATTCCTAGAACAATTGCAACATTCTTTAAACTAGATAATCCAACGAGTTACACTGGACATTTGTTTTGCCGCAGTTCGGCTTCTTGGTTAACACAGGTAGTATAGTATTGGCCATACAGTTGATATCACTCGAAGTAAATTATTTTTGTAATATAGGTAGAGATATTACTTCTTTAAAGAGGTATGGAGGGTGGTAATCATTAAATGTAGGAGAGTCTTATATAAAAAGAATCAGTCGAAGAGAGGATAAAGATTGCTACAAGAGTGTTCGGTAACCAAATGTCCAAATTGGAAAAAGGGAAATGTTGAAGTATATGCTGGAAACGATTATTGCACCAAGCTGACTAATACAGAGAAATGTGAGGTTTCTAGATTAAGCAGTGGTCAAAGATTGGTATTCAATAATTGTTTTTTTTATTTGCTCTAATCACCAAAATACGTTGCCGTTGATAACGTTTTTATAGAGAAAATCGTATTTTATAGTATTTATGTTTGTTTTGGATAATGTGTTTTGCGAAAGTTTACTTTATTGCAGTTTTTGATAAATTGGAAATTACATACTTTGAAACAACAAATCCAAATTTAATAAATCAATGATCAATTTGACTGTCTTACATTAAACTTTCAAACAGACTTTTTTTCTCCAGAATATTTAAAAAACTATTTTTAAATTAATTCCAGATTCCAGACATTTTTCGCATCTTCAAAATGTCAAACTAGTAACATCCACGAATGGCGTTAGTATCGCATTATAGTTCCTAAATTAATAAATGTTTATAAAAAAGTCTAGACATCCACCAATATCGGTAATTTTGTAATTTCTCTAACAGAAGGCGCTTTCTTCAATAAGGTGTTTTACACATTTACATGCGGCGGTGTTGCAAGTTATACACGCGGATATGCGAAATACAATTCAGCTATTAGTTACATACTTATTATCAACCCCCGAATAAATCTTGAAAATGGGGAATGAACTTGAGCACTCAAACTTGTCTTTTGTGTTTATCTTCTATGATTTATAAGTCGAAATTATACAATTGTGGCAAGGCTGCACATTAACTATCGCATCGGTATTAGTTACACATTTGTTGCGCCATCTTTGCTAATACTGCTGAACTTCAATTAATAAATGTCAACAGAAAAATTTATTGTTAATACAAACGAAACATTTGACAGAAGTTATATTCAAGGATTCGAAACATTGGAACTTACCACGAGTTATCTTATGTATTAGTGGTTATCCGTAATGATAAATTTTGAATTGTTATTGTTTTTCAATTGTTGATAAATCAGTAATTATATACATTTGATGAATCAATTTTGAAACCTTCTACTTCAATTACTGTTTACCATTTTGACTGTAACTAAGCATGTTTTGAAAATTATTAGACTTTAGTAGATGCATGTTTTTCATAAACTATTTAAATGCCCCTCTGAAAACCTTTTTGTTACAAACTATTTATATTTTTCTAAATTACCATATGAACCACAAATTGTTAGGTATACTGGCTGTGTTTCGACGATAGCGTGTTAGACGAGTAATGAGAACGAAAAAACCTATTCAGCTGAAAACTTGTAATATGCAAATGCACATAGTCTACTTACTGAAAATATTTTCATGGCAGTGTCAGTTCCAGTTATATCGGAAGTGGATACCAACTTTGTTATTTTAAATGAAATGCCCCAATTTTATTTTATTTTCGGTTTTCGCAAAAATTTTACGTCTTCTACTACCAGATTCCGTACTTATCTCTTACCATTAAAAAAATATGATTTCAGGCCTTAGAATCGAAAATTTGAATCTACTGAAAAATTAATATTTGATGAAACACAAAAGGCAGATAAGCGAAACTTGTAAAACGGTTAGATATGATATTGAATTAGGTTTTCAGTATTACACATTTTTGAATATAAATAAAATTATTTAAAAACAATTATTGGGTTGCTTGAAGCATTAAATAATTAATAATATAAAGGGTGATTTACGGTCGAGGGTACCTTACGGTAAACGAGACATTAGTATATTCTGAAAATTTGGTTGATCTATCGACCTAAAATATTTTCAGGGATGCGAAGTAGCTGCTTCTTGTGGAAATATGTGACAACTTCTTTATCAAACCTATTATCAAATATCTTGAAAGACAATTAAAATACCTTTCAAATGATCTATCATCTTCCTATACCTAAATAGCAAAGTTTCTGCAAAAATCGGAACACTTTAGGTAGATAGATCATCCACAATTACTTAAATAAACAAATTTTCAGAATAATTATCGTTTTCCGTAAACTTCTAAGGTACCATAGATCCTGAACCACCCTGTATAAAAACCAACCAATATATAAATAAAATTAATCGCATATTTATTTGTAAAATCTTATGGTTAAATTCAGGAGCTTTAACTTAATATAAAATTGTTATTTGTAAACAAACTCAATAAAATGTTTTGAAATAAAAAAAAGTTATATAAACAAATGACAATGGTGTTGCTTTTATTAAATTTTGTGCAACAGAAGTTATACTAATTTTGTATGAGGGTACGTTATATAAAAGAATTTAATTTTATCTAAAACATATGTTTGGCAAGCTTTTTTGGTTTTATATTTCTCAACTATCTTAGAAAAACCGAGGCGCAATTAACATATGTGATAAAAAAACTTTAATCCTGAAAAAAACGCATTTGCAAGAAGCACTTAAGCGAAAGTATCATTCGATTTACTTTAGATAATTTATCTTGAAGTTATAAGTTGTTAACATATTTTTCAAGTATGTGGATACCTAATCGGTTAATGATAGTAAAAAGTACGCACAAGTGGGTGTTGATTTATAAGGACCACACTCTAAGATTTTCACAAAATATATATGAACAAAATTTTTGGAGACTGTTTCTTATCAACGATTTTCTTTTTCTGCGATTAAGGCGTTCGCATTTTTGTCTTAATAACACCCAGTACTAGTTGATCTAAAGTTACACGTCAAAATAGGATTAAAATATACTTTTCAATGAAAAGTATAATCCAAAGTTTTCGTGTCTTATATCAAATATAAATAGAAAATTAATTCAGAAAAGTGTCAGTAGGTACATTTAACAAAAAAACTAGGCATCCATATTACCTATTTGACTAAATTAAATTAAAAACTAATTGTAATTAGATTATATGTCTTTTTTTTTTTTATAAACTACGCTTAACACTCATCTTGTTCTAGTTCTAAAGGATAAACATGATTTATCGAGCTGTAGGAAGTCATAAATAAGAGTTCCGTTATTAAACAAAAGTACACAATAATTGTTTATTTTATTTTATAAGGTACTACATCCGTATAAAAGTTTTATAATTATTAATATTTATTGCGATGACTTGCATAACATTCAAATTTAGAACGCGACATGATAATAAAAGAATTGAACAAAATAAATAATTTACAATGTTAGGCACCTTGCAATAATTCTTAAGTTATGTTTTGTTCTAGATAAGCAATTAAAAAACCGTCCTTGGTGTCATTTGTCAAGTTAGTTACCTGTCAGATATACGGTAGCGGTTAACCAACAGATTCATATCTCTTCTTATATTAATGAGCATTCAGATAGCACTTCTGTGTTTTCTCAAGTGTGCCATCCATTTAATGCGACCGCGAGAGACTTATCTTAAGATATTATAATAATTATAAAGATTATTACGAATTTGTACAAAGACAAATTGCTTTTAAATATATTTATTCAGTTTTATTACAAAGTTTTTACTCGGCTATCATCATCATTATAATTAACGCAACTAATAAATGTGTTACCTACGTTTTATGTATGTTTGGAATCGTTCGAATGTCGCAATATAAATAATATTCTCTGCATCATTAATTGATAAAATTTGTGTAATAAAAAATATTAATTGTATATGCTTGGTATTTTATTGGTGTCGAAAGGTTAACGCCACTTATTTGTCATTCTTGATAGTAACAAAATTTTGCTTTCTACAAACAACATTCTTTAGATTTTCTAAGAAAACTATTGCATTTTTTTACATTTTCCCTATTAAAAGTAAAATTATTAATGTAGACACCACTATTTCTATTTTCTTGAATTAATTGATTACCTAAGTAATAAAATATTCTTAATATTTTAATAATTAAACTTAATTTTAAATAGTATATTTCTAATACTTTCATTCGACGATTGCTACAAGAAATACAAATATTAAAAATTAAAGATTAATGCATAGAAAATATAATTTATAAAATTCTAAAAAAATAACCAAATATGAATCAGGTGTTTCATTTTCAATAATCAAATTTTGTTTGTTCATTTTGGGAAGTAAATCAGGATTAGATGACGTAATATAAATGATTTCTAAAACATCTAAACTAAATTTAATTGAACTGTTGTTTTGATGTATTGCTAAATGATATACAAACGAGATCTATTATTAATTAAGTGTTTAGCAAAAGTGGTTTTAGTAAATGTTGGTTTGTAAGAATATTTCGTTGGATTATTTAAGTATACTGGGTGAGTCGGGAGGAGCGCACCAAACTCTAGGAGTGCATTATACACGTGAAAATAATGTCAAAAAACTCATATGTTCTTATGCAATTCTCATTTGTTTTCAAGTTATGGCGTAATTAAAAATGTTCATCTAGCTTTCCACTTATTATCTGAATTTTAACATTATCAAAGTATGCCATGTTTGAGGCTCAAAGACATTTGATAATTCTGACGTTTTGATAAACTGTCAGTGAACAGTGGACTGTAATTGAACATTTAATTTCGAATTTATGTGATTGTTAGTGTTGCAAAATGCCAGATACTTATTCAAATTTAGAATATGCAAATACGGTGTTTGTTTATGGTTTCTGTGATGGAAATGCTACAGCTGCTGCTGAAGAATATCGTCAACGTTTTCCACACCAAAGACATCTTGATAAAAACGTATTTATTAAAGTTTTCAACAAATTGTGCGAGACTGGTAAGCTTCCCAGTGCAAACATAACATCTGAACGCGCTACTCGACAAGGTTTTGTAGAAGTAGAAAATATTCTACATCTAGTAGAAGAAGATGCAACTACTAGCTCACGGAGAATGGCCACTCAATTGGGAATTCCACAAAAAAGAGTGATAAACACACTCCACAAGCAAGGCTTATATCCTTACCACGTACAGAGAGTACAGCACCTGCAACCAGAGGATTACGCTAACCGTATGGAGTTTTGTCGGTAGATAAATAATAATCATCGTGTTGTATCGATTATACTCTTTACGGATGAAGCTACATTTACCCGTGATGGCAATAATAATATTCGTAATTATCATGTATGGTCAGACGAAAATCCCCAAGCAACAATCGAAAGCAATTTTCAACATCTGTTTTCTGTGAACGTGTGGTGTAGTATGGTTGACAGTTATTTAATTGACCGTTTTATTTTGGAGGATCGTCTTACAGGAGACAACTACCTCATTTTTTACAAAATGAATTACAAGGCCTGCTAGAGGATGTTCCTGTAAATATTAGAATGCAGATGTACTATCAGCACGATGGAGCTCTTGCACATGTCGCTCGTCAGGTCAAGCAACATTTGAACAAACGTTTTCCAGGGCGTTGGATTGGTCGTGGAGGTCCTATTAATTGGCCTGCAAGATCTCCAGACCTCACACCACGAGATTTTTCTTTATGGGGCTGGATGAAAAATGAAGTCTACAAAATAGAAGTGGAGACACGGAATGCACTAATTAGGCGAATTGAGAATACTGCAGTTCATATTAAAGAAAAAAGAAATGAATCAATTGGGAGAGCAACAAACGCTCTTCGTAGACGAAGCAGAAAATGTTCAGAAGTCAATGGCGGTATTTTTGAACATTTATTGAAAGAACGCTATGATTAAGAAAATTTTTATGTGTATCATTTGTTTATTTGTTAATATGCTATAACTTGAAAACAAATGAAAATCGGATAAAAACATATGAGTTTTTGTACATTATTTTCACTTGTATAATACACTCCTAGAGTTTGGTGCGCTCCTCCCGACTCACCCAGTATACCTTAAATGATTGTTAAATCTTGTTATTGTGAAGATACTGCAACGCGGTTACTTATCCATCTTCGAAATGAATATTCGCAGCCCGGTTCCTTTAGCGGCCGCGTAATCTCGCGACCAGTCTGATAAAATGTAAAAAAAACTCCTTTTCAACAATATAATGATAGTGACTTGTAAATCAGTTGAAAAAACACTACCGAAATTTGTACAATTATTGGAACTGAGTTTGATAAATCTAAATGAAAATACAAAAAAAATTAAGATTCCAGAATCTGTCGTAAATAGAAAATGGTTGGCTAATTATCCGAAAACATTTCGTAGCATAACTATAAATGTTTATGCCAAATAAAATTAATGTTGTTTTTGCTTATTTTGCTTTGTGTTTTTATGTTTCAGAATCTTTCAAATTAAGCCCTACCCTATAATTTCACTTTTGTTGAAACTACTTTGATACTGAAGTACTTTGTATTTTAAAGTACCCGTTCTAACGGCTGCACAAACAGTTTTTTTTTCGTAAATCGTAAAGTAATGAAAAATAGTTCATAAAGTTGATAGATGAGTCCGTAAAGTTGAACTTTTCAGGACTATTTTTATGTAGGCAACTAACAAAACACATGTATTTCGGCAATCGGCAAATGGCAAGTGTCATTTTTACTAGTTTGAAAGTTATAATTATGGTTACAATAGTTTGACATAACCTCCAACACTTTGTTGGTATTAAAACATCGCAACTATGTATTTGCACAGTTTTATAATGTTTCGCCAAGTTACTTCGCTAAGTAAAAAAATATAATCTTGGTTAACAATTCAATTGTTATATGTTTAAAAATTTGACTTAGGAAATAACCACATTTCTCGGTTTTTTTGCTAAATTCATATTAATATCTTTAAGTAATAAAATCCGAAATATTCAGTAGAAATAATACATGCGTGGTAAATAGAATGGATGCAAAGTATAATAAATTAATGCTAGGTAGATATTAAGAATAAAAACATATGTGTTTTCATGATATGATCGGAGGTGAACGGTGTTGATTGGTAGGTTACAGTTACTAGAATTTTCTTCTTAAACAAATTACATGTTTTCATGTGATTTGGGGTAAACGCTGTTGGTTGGTAGATGTGATCGGAGGTGAACGGTGTTAATTGGTAGGTTACAGTTATTACAATATTCTTCTTACATGTTTTCATTTGATTTGGAGGAAACGATGTTGGTTGGTAGATGTGATTGGAGGTGAATGGTGTTGGTTGGTAAGTTACAGTTATTAGAATTTTCTGCTCAAACAAATTACATGTTTTCATGTGATTTGGGGTAAACGGTATTAGTTGGTAGATGTGATCGGATGTGAACGGTGTTGGTTGTTAGGTTACAGTTATTACAATTTTCTTCTTAAAAAATTACAAGTTTTCATGTGATTTAGGGTAAACGGTTATTTCAATAAATTTGCCATTCGTTAAATTTTCAATCGATTTTTAGTTCGATAAATTGCATTTTCCGGTAATTGATTTTCGGTAAATAAACGTTTGGTATGTTTTGAAATATTGCTTTAATTTTTGTATACATAGCTTTCGTTATTTTTGGATAGAAAACTTGTTCAAATACTTTGCAATTTGTCTGATTTATACATTGACATATTTGCTAAGCGTTTAATTTATGTATCTAGCAAAAACTATTAAAAAACTTAGCGTTTTGATATTATGATACATTACCTTTCTAAAATATACAGGGTGGTCCAACTTATAACGTCAGGACTTCAGGATTCGATAGATAACGTTAAAATAATGGCACTTTCTTATATAAACTTATACCCGGGAAAGCTTCATTTTCGAGATACAGGGTGTTGAAGTTTTGAAAAAAAAATATATTATTTTGAATATTGCCAAAACGGCTGATTGGAAAATTTTGAAATTTGGCATACAGTATGACCTAAAGGTCCGTCATGATTCAAGGGTAATGACGATAAATTATGAAAACCAGCGGCGGAGATATAAGTGTGTCATCACCTTTTTTCATAAAAATCTTTTACGCCACTGACTTTATTGCAAATCCAATAACGCCATTCGATGGTTCATGCAATTTAAAATAAAAAAGTATTCTTTCAATTTTTTGATACGCCGTTTTCGAGATATTTGAAGTTTTTGCAAGCAATGCCAGGCAATTCACTGGAAAAATAACTTAGTTTTACGAAGTTGACTATGACCAAGTATTGACGTTTTCGTGAATTAATACTTTCTATCAAGTGTCAGTAACTTCCTTTAAAGCAGGTGTGTTAATTTTTAAACGTTTTAAACATTAAAATGTCTTTTCGGTTTTGCAATCAAGAATATGCTGACATTCACTTTATTTATGGCTTTTGTGATGGGAATGCGGTTGAAGCTGTTCGAGAATATCGCAGACGATTCCCTAACAGACGCCTGCCACAACATCATGTTTTTTCAAATGTGCACAACAATATTGTTAATAATGGATTAAGGCCCATACCTAGAAATCCTAATCGTCAGAACATTATTACCGCAAGAAGAAACAACCGCATATTACGTGAATTTAACAGAGATCCGAGGACAAGTCAAAGAAGAGTGAGCCGAACTACTAGAATTCATAAAAGCACTATTTTAAGAGCGCTAAAACGTGATCATCGTCATCCTTTCATCTCCAACCTGTCCATGGTTTACATCCAGGAGACGAAGAACATAGGATGGTATTTTGTAGGTGGCTTTTGGACAACAATGAAAATTTCTTAAGAAATATCCTATGGACCGATGAATCATGTTTCACTCGTAGAGGGATTGTAAATTTTCACAATCAACATGTGTGGGCACATAAAAATCCACATGACATAAGACCACGAAAGTTTCAAAACGAGTTTAGTATAAACGTCTAGATAGGGATCTACAATGGAAATCTCTTTGGCCCTTATGAACTTCCACCGCGACTGAATTCCGAAAACTTCCTGGAATTTTTGGAGACTGAAACTCCTAATATGTGGGATGACATTCCACTCGATATGCGAAGACAAGCCTGGTTCCAACTCGATGGATGTCCGGCTCATTTTGGCATAAACGTTCGTACTTGGCTGAATAGACATTTCGAAGGTCGGTGGATTGGTCGCGGTGGTCCGGTTGCGTGGCCTGCACGATCTCCAGATTTAACCCCTATGGACTTCTATCTATGGGGTCATCTCAAAGATATTGTTTACACAACGCCTGTGCCCTCCAGAGAGGAACTCTGGAACAGGATTCAAAATGCGTGTGCAGAAGTTAATCATGACTTATTACTTAGCTTAGATAATTCAATAAGAAGACGCTGCCAGTTATGCATTCAACAGAATGGTTTTATTTCGAACACATAATACATTAGATTATTTTATTATTGTTTTTACTTATGTTGTTGTTATTAGTTGCAGTTTAGATTCCATTAAAAGTTATTTGATTAAAATTTGTATCAAGATACATTTTTAATTTTTAATGATTACTGACATTACATGAGACACCTACCTTCTAATATCTCGAAAACGGCGCAACGTATCAAAAAATTGAAAGAATACTTTTTTATTTTAAATTGCATGAACCATCGAATGGCCTTATTGGATTTGCAATAAAGTCAGTTGCGTAAAAGATTTTATGAAAAAAGGTGATGACACACTTATATCTCCGCCGCTGGTTTTCATAATTTATCGTCATTACCCTTGAATCATGACGGACCTTTAGGTCATACTGTATGCCAAATTTCAAAATTTTCCAATCAGCCGTTTTGGCAATATTCAAAATAATATATTTTTTTTTCAAAATTTCAACACCCTGTATCTAGAAAATGAAGCATGTTGATTGTGAAAATTTACAATCCCTCTACGAGTGAAACATGATTCATCGGTCCATAGGATATTTCTTAAGAAATTTTCATTGTTGTCCAAAGCCACCTACAAAATACCATCCTATGTTCTTCGTCTCCTGGATGTAAACCATGGACAGGTTGGAGATGAAAAGGATGACGATGATCACGTTTTAGCGCTCTTAAAATAGTGCTTTTATGAATTCTAGTAGTTCGGCTCACTCTTCTTTGACTTGTCCTCGGATCTCTGTTAAATTCACGTAATATGCGGTTGTTTCTTCTTGCGGTAATAATGTTCTGACGATTAGGATTTCTAGGTATGGGCCTTAATCCATTATTAACAATATTGTTGTGCACATTTGAAAAAAACATGATGTTGTGGCAGGCGTCTGTTAGGGAATCGTCTGCGATATTCTCGAACAGCTTCAACCGCATTCCCATCACAAAAGCCATAAATAAAGTGAATGTCAGCATATTCTTGATTGCAAAACCGAAAAGACATTTTAATGTTTAAAACGTTTAAAAATTAACACACCTGCTTTAAAGGAAGTTACTGACACTTGATAGAAAGTATTAATTCACGAAAACGTCAATACTTGGTCATAGTCAACTTCGTAAAATTAAGTTATTTTTCCAGTGAATTGCCTGGCATTGCTTGCAAAAACTTCAAATATCTCGAAAACGGCGTATCAAAAAATTGAAAGAATACTTTTTATTTTAAATTGCATGAACCATCGAATGGCGTTATTGGATTTGCAATAAAGTCAGTGGCGTAAAAAGATTTTTATGAAAAAGGTGATGACACACTTATATCTCCGCCGCTGGTTTTCATAATTTATCGTCATTACCCTTGAATCATGACGGACCTTTAGGTCATACTGTATGCCAAATTTCAAAATTTTCCAATCAGCCGTTTTGGCAATATTCAAAATAATATATTTTTTTCAAAACTTCAACACCCTGTATCTCGAAAATGAAGCTTTCCCGGGTATAAGTTTATATAGGAAAGTGCCATTATTTTAACGTTATCTATCGAATCCTGAAGTCCTGACGTTATAAGTTGGACCACCCTGTATACTTCCAAAAACTACTTAGCAAATAATTAATATACATGACAACTCGAATTATTTAGTTTACAAAACAGTAAAAAATACATAGCAAATAATTATGACCCTTTAAACGTTAATAAACAATAATTTCCGTCTCGTATGCATTTGTCGCAATAATTATAATAGTTTGCAGGTTTATACTATGTGAAAAAACCAGTAGTTTATTTTCACAATTAACAGTAATTGGAAAGTGAACAACCTTATAACATTAATAATAAACATCAAATGTGGTTTACTAATATTTACAGTTATTGTGCAGTTCTCATTGTGTGATATATTAATGGCTCTAAAACTTTGCTACTGCTAGTTGTGTGTGTGGCTGAACTGATAGAGCATGAAGGCAGCTGAACAGAAACTTGTGTCAGTTCATTTGTTTAACTGACGTATAGATGGCGCCATTAATATCATCAATAAAAAAATTAAATGCTTTCTTATTCTGTACATTAGGTACCGTGTCAAGTATGGTGTAAAGTAAATTTTTAAAATCCATTTATCGGATTTTATATTTAGTTTATTTTTAAAATGTTCCCAAATAGCCGATAAATCAGCCACTATTTTACCGCATAGTATCTGTACTTTACCGCATAGTAGCCGTACTTTACCGCATTGTGTGTAAAAATTAAGTTTCAAGACAAGTATGAACAACTGAAAAATGTGCTTTACAGTTCAGGAGGCCAACCATTTTTTTGCTATTTCTTGCTTCCTGCTGATGGAAGATTCGACATAAAACATTAGTACTCTTCCAGCATCCATGCTGCTCAAACGTTAATACATGTGAGCCAGTGTCAGCTAATATGGAGGCTGAGGTCCTCCTAAATGCATGCCCAGTAAAACTGTCTACATTGGGCAACTGCAGGTAGGTGGCTGTTAATTTTGGGATTTTACCAAACGTATGAGTTAAAATTTTTTGTACAGAACATCAGCCTAACCGATAAAAAATGAAAAGTGCATTATGAGGAGTATGTGACGGTCTTAAAGATATGTTTGTCTATAAATATTAATTGGATTTAGATTTTCATACATTTGGTTTGTAACAGTAACAACGCGTCTCTTCCCAGTTTAGAGTCTGGTATATCAAACTTTGCTATGAACGACAAAGCAAGATATAACAAGTGTATCTTAGATTTAATTTCAACACATACAGTTTTATGCATTTAGAATAGACGTACGTGAATTTTTTCATGATCCACTTTAATGAAAATGTTTTTGATTCACTGGTTACAATCAATAAGTCTTGTTTGTCTTGCATATCATCCAGTAACATTTTTTTAAATTCATCGATTCTGCATGCTCCTGCAATTCCAGTAATCAAGCACACCTGGAATTCACAAGTATTACATATTATCTATTTAATGCAAGAAAAAAAATACCTTTTGCATTAAATGTTTGTCATTTGGAGCTTCTAACAAAAATCGGTTAACTTCATCTCTAGTAAATACGCTGGGCTGTTTCGGTTTATAACCAACATTTTGTTTTTTAATACAAGCAATTAATTTATTATAGCTTGAAATGTTGATGTTGTGTTTTATTATGAAATTAGATTTTAACATAGAGTAAATATTCCATAATGTCGTAGCTTTTAGCAAATTTGTTCTGAGAAACATGCCAGAAAAATATTTTCTCTATAATTTTTTACATTTTTACTCAGACACCAGTCTATAAACTTGTTGTATTGTTTTTCGTAAATTTGACTAGTTGATCCGGTAACAAACTAGCTGTTGCATTATTTACTGCGACAAGTAGCTCTGGAGGTGTACAATTTATCGAGTCTAAATCAATTTCCATTTTAACAAAAAAAAATATTTGACATAAAATTGAACAGCCACATTTCTCAGTTTTAAATTCAAATATTAATAAGGCAGCCTCCTGTATTACTGGTTGCCTACTATCAATCAGTATTTTTGATCAATATTTTTAATTTCTCGATTTTGGAAAAGGTTTAATGTACACCTCAGCGGTAAAGTTGTTGTTTTATTACTCGTATGAATTATTTTCCTCGGCTCAGCATTATTCACTTCATGCATCGTGCAACAAATATGCACTTTTTGCACTATTTACACAGATAACTATTGTGTACCCTTCGGCCACGAGGATCACTAGAATAGTATATCGCGGCCTTGATATATAAATACTACAGTTTGAAGTTTGTTCTCGTAAGTGAAAAAACGTTTCATCGTGACCGTTTCATCGCGACCAGTTCATTAGCCGCCGGTTTATCAAAAAGTCCATGTACTGATTGCTTCTGCAACTGTTTATTAAAGTTTACTCTACTGGTATTCTATCTATGTATAATTCAGTAATAAAAGAAAAAGCATTTAACCGTTTTAGAAATATTTAGTATTTGTGTACTTATTGTTCATACCTATTGTCAAAAAACAACACGAATGTAAAAAAAAGCCATTGCCAGCAACCGGTCTACTTAATTTAATTTATTGCAGTCAAACAATAATCACACAAATACTAAATATTCTTAAAACGGCTACATTTAGGTATAGGGAATGCCAATACATTAGAAAACATTGTAACTTATAAATGAATTTAGTTAGGCATGTAGGCTCCTGAGTTTAGAACATAAGTTATCGATTAAGGTTAACGTTAACGATAAGTTTGCAAGGCCTGGTTGTCTACTTTTTCATCTCAGTAACTTGTTACGGTTTATTTGTGAACAATCTAAAATTAATATATAGCAGTGCTAGATGACTTGCCGGCAGCTTCCACCTAAGATTACGTATAAGAAATATCTAGAGGAACTAGGAACTCGTAGAAACAGAAACAAACCGTACGTGAATAGAAATATGTATATTGTTATAGCGACTAGAGTTCAATTAACACACAGAGAAACACATATACACAACAATAGATAATATCATTTAAAATGAATAGCAAAATATAGTTATCAAATAATAATAATTCACGAGAGCGAGTTGAAGCACGAATACCAACTCGAGGCATAAACGCCCCACATGGATTAGCGTATTTAACAGTCGTAGCACCGAGTATCCCTGTAAGTGATTCACCCAACAAATATTGTTCAAAATGTATTTAATAACAATTACGACGAGTACCGGATATTGGCCTATTATTTAAATAGATTAAAAGCGCACAAAATTAACCACTTGAAAGATCTTTAGAGTTTACAAAATTATTTGTAAGCGCCCAAAAAGGTATGTTGTTAAACTCACAACCACGGTACGTTTACACAAGACGCGACAAAATTTATGAACGACATGCATAAAAGAATTAACTTAGCTCGTGCAACTAGGAAGTCTTCGGTGTTCGACAGTTAATCGGCAGTGATAACAGCTCTCGTATCCAAATCTAATATTTGATTATCCAACGAAGATAAAGGAAAAGCCAAAATGAACTCTGTTGACAACAGTTGCTGGGCTGCTCACAAAGGATTATTTAAACGGCTTATCTTGAGTGGTGACCTTGATCCGAAAAAGGTAGGTTGAAATTCCAACGGTGGTGTGATATCAGATCCACTTCAATATTTTATAATTTTCAGATTATTATTCTTGCCTGCATAATCATAATTAAATATCTATTGACTAATTAAATCGGAGTACGTCTGCAATGACCAGCAGAATAAGCCAAATGGGAAAACTCACAAAAGGTAGACCCAAAAGAATCAAAGGTGTCTGCAATTAATAGAACCCGTAAAAGCAAATATTTAAAACAAAGAAAAGTAAAAAAGGTAGTTACACAGGAACCGGAATTGAAGATTTATTCCCTACTTTAAATGGGATGATTTTACTTCAATTGATATTACAAAGCGCATGTTTAATTGTTCAATTTTTAGACAACATTTTCCATGTACATCTTTCCGCGGCCGTCAGTAAAAAGGAAAAAAGATGTAATTTTTGCAAATGCGAACAAATCATCGGAACTGGCAATTCCAAACAACTAAAATCCCCAGAAGACTGTTCAATATAAAAATGCATATTCAAACGCATGAGCGTAAAGACGGTTGCTTAGACTGTAGGGAGAAATTGGTCTATAAATCAATTATTTGGGAAATAATCCCATCACAAACGTTTTTAATAATAGAAAAATTAAAACTAGTTTTCATTTAAAATAAGCAAGATGTACTCAACAAATATTTGAACTTAACGTTCCTGAAAACCACCACTTGTGTAATTTTAAAACTCTAACAGAATTCTGTCTTTCATAACTTCTAAACAAAACTCTTTGTGTTACACCCTGTATTTTTAGACAAAATTGTTTATTAAAATAAATGTTTCAATAAACAATTAATTGGTTTTCCTTCAAAAAATATTGTAAGAAATCAACATTAAGTCCCACAATTTTTTTTTAAATATTAGCACGTAATAATCTACAGCGGCCCTTTTATCCAATCTCCCCGTGCCAACATACATTAACAACTAACTACTACAGCATCCTGAGAAAGGGAGCGGTTAAATGCATAAAATACATAATTTATTGTAATATCAACAAAATGCTTTTTCACACCAAAGCACAACTAATTATTGTTTTGTTCCGAGTATTCATTTTCTTTAAATAAATCATCTTGTGATGACGAAATTGAACTCGAAAACCTCCACATAATTTAGAGATGCTTTTTCCAAAATCTTTCGCAAAATTATTTTAACAATTCTTATCATTCGTCTGTTAACAGATTAAACCTCTATATGACTTGATCAACTGTACTATAACTTTTAACCTTTTTCCCAGTCAGTTCGAACCATTGTCACTAATTATGATAGTCGGTCTTCCTCTGCAAGCCACAAATCTTCTAAAGACTTTAATAAAAACCTCAGTTGACCTACGTGTGGCAATTTCTAAATGAACTGAACGATAAATGGCAAAGTTAAATATATGCACGGTGTGTCTCGACGATAGCATGTTAGACGAATAATGAGAACGAAAAAACCGATTCAGCTGAAAACTTGTAACTTGATACAAATTGACTTGGTCTACTTACGGAAAATATTTTCATTACAGTGTTACTTCCGGTTATACCAGAAGTTAATACCAACTTGGTTGTTTTAAATACAATGCCTCAATTTTTATTTTATTTTTGGTTCCCGCATAAAATTTTACGTCTTCTGCTACCAGGTTTTGTCTACTTGTCTCTTACCATGATTAAGAAAAATAATCATTTCAGGCGTTAGCAACGAAAATTTGAAATTACTGAAAAATTAATATTTCATTAAACATAAAATGCAGATAAGCGAATAAACGGTTGGACATGGTATTGGACTATGTTTTCAGTGTTAGACATATTTGAAATTTATTTCAAGGGAGGTCAGGAGTAACGATAGTTAAGAAAATTAAAATTATCAAGGAGTCAATTTTTTAAATTGCAAGTGAATATTTTTATATTTTTATTTGATACAGAATTGAATTACCTATCCGTGAATATATTATGTTCTAATACCTAAACTAAATGATTTTCGTGTTATCTGCTTTTTTTCTACTTTTGTGAAGATGATGTAATAAACTAATAGTGTGCTTTGCAATTTGTTTTGTTGCCTGACGTATGATACCTTTAATGAGTTGACTAAAACAGATTACGAAGCACACCATTAAATTACATACCCAACAAAAGTAGAAAAAAATCAGATAACACGAAAATTATTCAGTTTAGGTATAGAAACATAATATATCAGCGGATAGGTAATTAAATTATGCATCGAATGAGAATATAAAAAACCTATTTGCAATTTAAAAAATGACTTTTTGACAATTTTAGTTTTCTTAACTACCGTTACTTCGGACCCCACACTAGAAATAAATTTCAAAAATGTCTATTAGTGAAAAGATAGTCCAATACCATGTGTAACCGTTGTACAACTTTCGCTTATCTACTTTTTATGTTTCATGAAATATTTATTTTTCAGTAGACTCAAATTTTCTTTGCGTAAACCAAAAATAAAATAAAAATTAAAGCATTGTATTTAATATAACAAAGTTGGTATAAAAAAACATTCAGTAAGTAGACCATGTCTATTTGTATAAAGTTACAAGTTTTCAGTTGAATCGGTTTTTTGTTCTCATTATTCGTCTAACATGCTATCGTCGAGACACACCCTGTATATATCCACACTTTATTACCGTCCCGAAAATTCTAAATCGATTTCACATATTTCAAAAATATGTGCATTGTGTTCTCGAGTTTCTGGAAGAGGCGGTGTTTCAACATTGAATCATTTGCTATTCCGCTTACGACACAGCTTGCATTTCTCTTAATATCCAATACTTTTCGCTAATTAAATTTAACATTGTTTAGCCGTAAACATGATAGTTCCTATGTGAAAATGTAATAGTAATTTTTCTACAAGATAATTACTTCTATGTAATAGAAGGTGCACGACAATCTTCATTATCTTTACATGCCCAAATTTTCTTTTCTAAGCCTAACCAAACCTTCTTTATCTACTCATGGTTTCAATCGTTTTAAACGTTGGTCTTTTAGTTCCAGGGTTTCTTGTTGAATCAATCTAATTAATATTTTTTCAGAACAATTAAATTCATAAAGTGTGACATATTTTTCTATTATCTTTTCTCCCACCATGCGTAAGTTGTTTATAAATCTTAATATTTGAGCTAAATAATGAATGGGTCTATTATAATCCAAAAACTTATTTAACATTTTAATTAGAAAATTATTCTTTTTTAAACTTGTCATTGATATCGTGGTTTTCGGCTTTTCACTTAGTACCTCTCTCTTCAAAAAGGTTATGTTTGACTTAGGCATTTCAAATTCATTTTTGTAAAGCCAAGCAGGATCCTCCCACTTGTAACAAAAACTTAGGATTACAGCTTTGTTTTTCAGTCAACTTGTGGAATCTTGGTTACTCTGTTCCACACAAATACCCTCTACGGTTCATCTCTACGTATACAAGCCAAGGTGGTAGTAGAGTCTGTCCAAAAGTAATACTGGTTAATAACAAACTCTTTCTTTACTGAATATGCTAAATGAAAGCCAATAAGAGCGGCCAGGAGTTTCAGTCTAGGTATTATGATTTTAGACAGTGGGGATACTCTAGATTTAGCTTGAACAACATTAATATAGATTTTGTTATCATATTCAATTCTTAGAAAACAAACAGCGTATGCCCATATTTCCTAATGTTTGAACCACCTAGGTATTACAATTTGTTTAAGACAATGTGCTTCCTCCAATTACTTAAAAAATGTAGTTTTAACTTTATTGTCTTCTGGAGAGCCCCAAGTTACGTCTTAAATCGAAGTTTTTTGAATAAGAAATTTAGATATAAGTGTTGCTGCCGGGGATAGACCTATAGAATCAAATATGTTTAGTGTATTTGATAAAATCCATCTTCTTGTAATTGAATTCGGATCTAAATTCTTCCACTCGGGACAACTTAATTTTATATTGTTGTGTTTTCTTTCTCATGCTAGTCCTAACACCAATGTATTACATTATTTTATTGCTAATGGGTCGGTGTGCTTCCAGCCTCGCAGAATAAAACAAGCTTCAGATATGATTGAGGTTGTTTGCTTTATAAATTCACAGAGTTCAATGTTATTGGAAACACTTGCACAGGAATTGTCACATAGAAACTGCGCTTTAGTTGTTTTACAATATTATTAGTAGTAATACTATAAGTACTTGAAAATAATCAGGTTATACATTGATAACTTGTTGTATAATTACAAAGAGTGTCAGTTTGACAGTTATAATCCGACCGCGAAGATGGAATACGTTCTATTAGACTTTGACGTTTTCTCAGGATGTTAGTTCAATGACGCTTAATTTCCTTCCTTAGCGGAAGGCAAGTATTTCTTTATTTTATGGTCACAAGAGATTTAAGATCGTTGACTCTGCGTGTCAATTAAAAGTCGCGTTTCTACATCTTCTTTTCTATTTCTCTTTAGTATCATTCTAATTGCTTGAATAAAACATAAGAAAAACAGAAAAAATGTAAAAATTGTTTAACTTTTTTATCAATACTGTTGTCACTTCTAATTTTAGGTACTTGTTTACGTTCCATACAAATTAGGGCTTCGGCTGTTTTGGCTGCCTCACTACGTTTGTTCGCCAATCTAACATCCTCAGCAGAAAAAACATTACTTAAGCTCCTTACAAAGTAATATACTATTATGTGTGCCAGACAAAAGTTTTTTGAATAACCCGAGCAAAAACACAAAAAATAAGTTTTTTGAATATCTTCGAAACTTAATTCTCTTGCTTTAATACATGACTCTAAATGGTTCTTCTTGCAAAACATACATTTTGTTTAATTAATAGGAGCAGGTTTGCTGTATGATTTTAGATTAACTAGGTCAGCTGCGGTAGTTTTTTTATCATACCTTTTAATTATTTCCTTATTACATCTAGTTTGTCTGGAAGAATTTGAAAAGTTAACACTGAAGGTATTACGAGCTAATTTTAAATTGTTCGTCACTAGCTACTTCTTTCACAAAAATGTTAGTATTTAATCTAAATGTATTACGTTGTCATTTTCTTTTTCAAATAATGATGAAGGATAACGCTCCCAGATACGAAGTTAAATGTAACAAGTGGTCTTAATTGATTTTTTAATTTATAATAAAGTGATCAAGTGATTAAGTTCCTTTTATCACTAAGCATTAAATTGGGCTACTGTATTCTGTATAATTCAACAAGCACCTCATCACGACCAAATTTGTTTTTAAGTTGCGGAATAACTTTCGGACAGTTTTCAGCACATTAGATACTGAAATTTATCATCTAGATTTCTAGATCAAATGGATCATTGTTTACCTTTTTAAATTGCACCTAGAACTCTACCCAGTTTCTCTAGTGGCAGTCAAAACATTTTAATTCGAGTTTAGGCAATTTAAATTTATATTTTTGGACAATGACTGATGTTCCATCTGAAACCAAAAATATCGCCAATATTGCATTTCTGTATATTACATTTTAACGAATTCCTTTTATAGTAAACAGAAACCCATCTATCCCTGTATGCTTCTGATTAGTCAAAATCCTTTGATATTTCTGATTCAATACTTATCGTAGAATAAATAACATTCCTCATATTTTAATCACATAAATAATCTATTTACTTTGTCCTTTAATAGTTTGAACAATCTGTCAATATCCTCGATTCCCAACTGTTCCTTTTGCATTACATTTTCAGTTTGTTGACGCTGTTAGAAAATTGTCCTCTCAAATTTGCTCTTTTGAGTGTAAGCTTTTTGAAGTCGTCCATATTGCTCCACTGGATAGGAAAATTGTCTTTGCTAGTCACAATTACAAACACCACCTATACAGGGTTATTCACGGTATACGACACGGAATATTACAGCCAAACTATTCAATAAATTTGGGAAAATATATCTGGGATGGATAGAGACCTATCGGAGGAATATTTTTAAATTATTTTCGAAATATACAGGAGTTCCAAAATACACAGAACGTATCAAAGTTGTGTTCTTTCTTCTAGAATGTCCTGTATATTATTACATTTTCAGTTTCTACAAACAAAATAAGAAAGGATTTTATAGAGGTTTACCTTACTTAAATCTAAAGGTTTTTGAAATATTTTGTATTTTATGAAAAAGTTGTTACAATTTTGCCTATGAATCGGCAACTATTCTCTTTCTCCAAACTAAATTTGCACTGAAGTCTATCAATTGATCAGATTTTATGTAGAACTTGTGAAAAATCCATTATCATATACGTGATGTGTACAAAATAAGATTAAATAATGACATGTTTTGAACCACAATAACTTGCTTAATTTAAATGGAACACCCTGTATTTTATATTAAAAACAAATGTAAAATGTAATTACCTATCAAACAATACTATAGTGTCAGTGTGTCAGACATGAAAAAAATAGGCGTTTTATTTTAAACAAATGTTTTTTGTATTTTACCAGTATGTTTTACAATATTGTAAACAGCTTAGGAATTGATCTGTGGAACAGATAATTCATTAGAAGAGATTTTATTGTGAAGTAAATTGGTACGTTTATTAAATTAGATTTAAAGTACTTTGATGAAGGTCTACAGTCTATCCCATGGCATTTACTGTTTGATTTAGACGAATTAAATAAGAAAGTAGAGTCCTTTAATTTTAATATTATTACCTTATTTGACACACTGGCTTCCCTTAAAACATCTTCTTATACTAAACCTAAATTTCCATGGTTGACTGACATTGTAATGCTTATGAGGTCACTAAGAGATAAAGCCTTAAATCGTTTTTAAAATCTAAAAAAATGTCTCACTGGGATTATTACAAAGCCTTAAGAAATCTGGTATCGTTATCCATAAAGAATGAAAAAAAGGCATACCTACTTCAGTCACAAGCTTGGTAAAAGTAAAGATGTATGGAAATCTTTAAGGGCTGTTCAGGTCTACAATAAAAAGTTAAAAACTGAAATTCCCGAATTCTTATGCGACGTAAACAAAATCAACACATTTTTTACTAAATCTATGCTAGGCATCTCTCCTGTTGACCCCACATTGATTGATTTTTATAAGCGAAACGACACAATATCCTTAAAATTTTCCACTGTAGACGAAGAGGAAATCTATAGATGCGTCATGTCAATAAAATCCAAAGCAACTGCTATTGATAATATTAGCGCTGAAATGGTCCAGCTGTGTTGTCCTTTCGTTTTACCTTATCTAACTCACATAATAAATTGTAGTTTAACTGAAGGCATATTTACCGACGCTTGGACGACTGCTTTAGTTATTCCTATATCTAAAGTAAAACATCCAAAAGAAATCAATGATCTTCGTCCTATCAGCATTTTTGCAGTGCTGTCAAAGGTATTAGAAAAAGTAATGAACTTGCAGATTAGAAGGTACTTAGACGACAAAAGTCTATTATCAAAAAATCAGTCTGGATTTCGACCAGGTTTTAGTTGCACAAGTGCGTTGTTGAATATAGTAGATGACATTATCACTGCCAAAGATCAAAATAAAATCACTGCTCTAGTTCTATTAGACTTTTCTAAAGCTTTTGACACCATAAATCACAATATACTGATATCCATCTTACATCACTATGGATTTGATAATATCTCAATTTGTTTGTTAACTAGTTATTTGTCCAGTCATCAGCAGTGTGTAACATCAAAAGGAAATACTTCTGAACGGTGCAATATCCTAAATGGAGTACCTCAAGGTTCTATATTGGGTCCACTGTTGTATATTATTTAGACTGCCAAACTATGTGATGTGCTGAATTATTCTAACTTCCATCAGTATGCTGATGATACTCAAATATATCTATCTTTTTATCCCAAAGATGCATTGCAGGCTTGTAAATCTTTAAACGAGGACTTAAACGGCTTATCTTCCTATGCTGGTATTCATTCCTTAAAAATTAATCCCGTCAAATCAAAATTCATGCTCTTCGGAAATGCTCAAATAATTGAAACTTTAATCCCATCTTTTACATTAAAAATACAAAATGAAATTATACCTTACACAGAACTTACAAAAATCTGGGCATGGTCTTAGACAATAAATTGCGCTTTTTCGAACATGTTAATATGTGCATACGACAGTCTTACGTCACTCTTAAATTATTATACTCGCATAAACACTTATTAAATAAAAAAATTGCTATGCGACAGTCTCGTTTTATCACGCTTTAATTATGGTGATGTCGTTTATGGTCCCTGCCTTATCAATTCATCCAAAAGAAAAATACAAGTACTGCAAAATGCTTGTCTTCGTTTTATTCATGGCATCAGACGTCGTGAACACATCACTCACAAACTAAAAGAAACAGGCTGGATAAATATGGAAAAGAGATGCATGCGTGTTCTATCATAAACTCATGATCACTAACAAACCTCCATATCTTTCAAATAAAATTAAATATCGAACAGACGTGCATAACCTAAATCTGAGGCACAGAGGACTCATAGACGTACCTTCCTTCAAAACGAATTTTTACAAACGCTGTTTCAGTTTCACTTACAATATTTACCTTATTTATAATAATCTCCCAGTGTCTGTAAAAACTCTAAGCATTCCTACTTTTAAAACCCATGTGACTCAGATTCTAAATAAATAAAATTAACTATTAAGTAATTTTCTTTAGGTTAGTGATATGTAATATATTTTAATATAAAAACTTAAATCATACTCTTACATATGCTTACTTAAGTTATCTTATTTACTGCTTTATTATCTATACCTTTTCTCATACTCAATTCAATTTAATTATACTTACAACTTACACTCATCGATCACAGGTGGTAAGAAAGAACAGAGGTTTTGTACGGAACCACCTGATTACCATCACTTTTCCAGAAAAATGTAATTTTCTCCTCTGAATAATGTAAATATAATTACTTGGAAATAAATTGAATTATTATTGAATTATTATTATTAAATCATTGTAAACTCTATACATATTTATTTCTCTCAATATTTAATACAGGTGATGAAATGTACACAATGCAAATCTTCTCCTTCTTACAAATACATAATATTTACCTGTCAAAGTTGTATAGCTTACTTGATAAATATTAAAATTGTTATAAATCAGTCTTCATTATGAAAATTTGCATTTTTCATGACAACATTAACATTTAGCTATAAGACACTATAGTATTGTTGGATAGGTAATTACATTTTACATTTGTTATTGATATAAAATACAGGGTGTTCCGTTAAAAATAAGCAAGTTATTGCGGTTCAAAACATGTCATTAATTAATCTTATTTTGTACACATCCTGTATATGATAGTAGATCTTTCACAACTTTTACATAAAATCGGATCAATTCATAGACTCCAGTGCGAATTTAGTTAGGAAAAAGGTATTAGTTGCTGAGATATGAATCGGTAAAATTGTGACGACTTTTTCATAAAATACAAAATAACTTTTAGATTTAAGTAAAGCAAACCTCTATAAAATCTATTCTTATTTTGAACGTAGAAATTGAAAATGTATTTGTATATAGGGCATTCCATAAGAAAAAACACAATATTACTCCTATAGGTCTCTATCAATCCCAAATATATTTTCCCAATTTTATTAAATAGTTTGGCTGTAATATTCCGTGTCGTATACCGTGAATAAGCCTGTATACAGTGTGTCCAAGATAAGGATGAACAGCATGGGGATCTCGGAAACCGTGAGAGATACAGAGTCGCTTAAATTTGGAAAAAGTTGCCCACTTGAGGGATTGGCATTTTACTATTGAGAAACTAGCTGAGTTCGGCTTACTTTCGGAGATATTAAAAAAAACCGAAATTGTGCCATTTTGTTTTCATTATATTCTGAAGTTATTCAAGAAGTTACCAAAAAACTGAATACATTTTGTATTGCCACTCTTTCTGCTCTATAAGATGACCTTTACGAGTTTTTACTACAACGTTTCGTTTCAAAGAAACCATCATCAACTTTATTTTTTCTTATAGCACTTAAAAAAAGTACACTCTGTATAAAAAAGCATTTTTTATTACAAATTCAACGATTTACTACACAATATGCTTATTTGTGCTTTTAGTGAGAAAAAATAACGTATTATTAAATTTCCAATCTTTTTGGTCTAGTGTGCGGTGAATGAAACCATGGCAACGACAAAATGAAGTCGAATCAACAATCGACTTTATTTCTTTCATTGTTGATTCTGACGGAATCTATTTGAATGACAAGGTAGAATCAGATTAGCCACGTTTTTCAGTGTAGGTTATATTTTACAATGGAGCAAGTAACGTTTTCAAATGAAGAGATATTTGATATGCTGTCCTGCTACATTACATGCCGGAGAAATTCTGTAGAAACCAAATACTTGTATTTGATCAAGTACCCGGAACGTAGGCAACCAGGAAAGTCCATATTTAGGCGTTTGGTGTCCAATCTAAAAGAATACAGTTTATTCAAGCAACCCGTATACTGTCCCTCTTAAAACATTTGAGCGCAGCAACATTTTCTGTTTCCCGCAATTATTTCAACGCACACTACATCAAAAAAACTTGAAATTTACTTGTTCCATTGTAAAATATGACCTAAACTGAAAGGCGTTGCTAAACTAATACTACTATGTCATTTAAATCGATTCTGTCAGAACTAACAATAGATTTTATTTGTTCACTGCCATGGTTTCATTCAGCGCACACTAGACCAAAAAGAATAGAAATTTACCAAAACGATATTTTTTCTCAATAAAATCACAAATAACCATCTTGTGTAGTACATTGTTGAATTCGTAATGAAAAATGCTTTCTTATACGGAATGTACTTTTTTTAAGTGCCATAAGAAAAAATAAAGTTGTTGATGGTTTTTTTGAAACAAAACGTTGTAGTAAAAATTCGTGAACACCATCTTGTAGAGCAGATAGGGTGGCAATGACAAAGTGCTTTCAGATTTTTTGTAACTTTTCGAATAACTTCAGAATATAATGAAAACGAAATGGGACAATTTCGATTTTGTTTTAAATCTTCGGAAGTAAGTCGAACTCAGCAAGTTTCTTAACAGCAAAATATTGACCCCTCAAGTGGGCAACTTTTTCCAAATTCCCCCCACAAGAGATGCCAAATGTTAATGTAAAACAGTTTTTATATACTGATATTTGTATACGTCTAGTTAATTACATGAAAAACTAAATGTATGCAACCAAATCATTTAACAATACTAATGATTTTTAGGACTTATTGCTACCAACATATACAATTTAACATTTCATTAACAGGTAAAGTGAAGATCGCATCTGTACATTCAGTGTCAAGGGTACTGCGTCAAACACATATTTTAAAATTTTTTTAGTGCAAGTAGGTGACATTTATATATTTTTTAATATAATCGCTAAGATACGTCAATATTTAATTCGTACCATCTTAAATGTCACATTTTTTTTGTTAATACTGTTCAACTATCGTTGTATTTATGTATTAATGTTCCCATTACATTAGTCGGTAGCAACATCTAAATTATAGAAAATGTATTTTTCTTCAAGCGTGCTAAAATATGAATTTTACTATACCGCATTGAATGTATAGAACGACTACATTATTTTACGGCGTACAATAGTATTATTATTTTACGCTCAATTAGTAACTTAGTTTGCCGGTAGAGGTATTAGCACTTTTAAGCAGAAACGCCATTTAAAATTTAAACTTTTAAAAATGTCGCAAATTGAAGGAACTCCACCTAAAATAAAACAAATCGCCGATGCCTTAGTTGAAAATTTGATCCCCAACAAATCGCGCAAAATATATGATTTTGCTTACAATAAATTTTTGAAATGGGCGCAAGAAAATAATATAATCAATTACACAGAAAATGTTATGTTAGCGTATTTTTCCCATTTGGCGGAAACTATGAAAAGTTCGTCATTATGGGCACAATATTCCATGCTAAAGTGCCAATTAAATATTAAACATGACATAAACTTAAAAAATTACGCAAAATTAATTTCCTTCTTGAAGCGCCAAGCTGATGGGTATCAACCAAAAAAGCAAAAGTTTTCTCAAAAGAACATTTTAATAACTTTTACAAAATGCGCCAAACAATGAATATTTGGCCATGAAGGTAATTTCAAATATAACTTTTTCAATCGCTAAAGTAGATACTATTTTCTTAGATCGTATTAATATTCGGAGTTAGTGGGGCATGTCGTTGCGACGAACTAGTCAATTTAAGAATACAGGATATCGAAGACCTGGAACGTATAATACTAGTAAAAATTCCTAATACTAAAACGAATAAGTCACGGACATTTACCATAGTTGGAGATTTTTATTTAAATTTATGTAGACAATATATGACACTTCGACCTAATGACATCAACATAACAAGATTCTTTTAAAATACCAAAATGGTAGATGCCACCGTGTCGTTATGGGGATACATAAAATTTCAGGTATACCAAAACAAGTGGCAACTTTTTAAAACTACCTAATCCAGAGGAATACACTGGTCATACACTGCGACGAACCTCAGCTACATTGTTAGTTGACAATGGTGGAGACATTACCACTCTAAAAAGACACGGTGGATGGAAATCTAACAATGTAGCTGAGGGATACATCGAAGACTCCCTTCAAACAAACGTGAAATTGCCAATAGAATATTAGGGTGCGATGAAGGTAACACATCTACCGTAACATCAGGTGATCTTAACAGGCCTAGTACTTCCACCGCAACATCGAGCATATCCCAGTTAAGTGAATATGAAATCCATCACGACTATAATGACGTCAATGTCAGTTCTAAAACAGCAAGTAGTGGATTAAATATTATTAACTCGACATTACAAAATTGTACCTTTAATATTACTATAAATAAGAAATAGGTATTTTTCCACTATATAGTTACTACAAAAGAATGTTTGTTTTAAGTTTTCATCTGAAATAAGAGTTAATTATTATTATTTTTGTATTGTTAAATAATTATAGCTTTCTTTCTTACTCTACAAATTAATACAAAAATTTTCCTTTTACAAACTGTGTTATTACACACAACAAAAATAATGTTGTTTGACAGTCATGTTTGACAGTTGTAAAGTTGAGTTAACGCTGTTGCCTATTCATTCTAAAACCACCTCAATTACTTCAAGAATTTGGTTTTTTACGCTTGAAGAAAAAATAGTATATGCTACACGGAGTCGAACGCCTTTTTGTGTTTCGCAAAGTATTTTGCGGCCTCAGCTGCGCTTCGGCCGCAATACCTTCGCTCAACACAAAAAGAATGCGTTCTACTCCTAGTAGCATAATATACTATTATATTTTAAATTGGCATAATAGTCACATTATAACTGAAATTCTGCTCACATTTATAAATCGTTTAAAGTACCAGCAAAATATTTAAATTACTCTTAGTAGTATTTGTACGTACTAAGCTAGCATTAGGCGGTGTAAGATGTCGCATTCTTAGAAAATACTATATATTTCACTCGTGAGATACACAATTAAAATTAAATAGCAAATATTCTAATATATTTTTACTCCACATCTTATAAATAAGATGGGGAGTTCTGCAACGGTTTCCAAACCGAAAATTTTAACACTCATTTTTTTCACTTTTTCTGACGAATTATAGTTAGTACGTTAAAAAAATTTTTAGTTCGACAGCCGGCCTGCCGTTAGTCCGTATGTAAACATGATATCAAGAAAACCACCCTTCCGATTTTTATGAAACTTTGAGCATAGACCTTATTTATAATTTCGATTAGAGTACTAATTACTTACCGACGTCTTAGGCCTAGCAACCAGTAAACATATCCTACTGGTCGTGGAAACGGAAGTTTAAGTAAAAAAAAATGCTCGATTGTAAAAAACTATTTTTTGATCCGATAAACTTTTAAATATAGCCATTAACCTACCTAGATTTTTGAAACCTTAGAATATTTACAAAAATATTTATTTTACACATTTTTTAATGATTTTTTACAACGGATCCATACTTTCCATATGTTCTTTATCGTTTTTTAGTATCGCGGCGATGTGGAATTCTACGGTAAACGCTTGTTTAAATTAATTTCAATGATTTGTGAGGTGACAGTCGCTGTGAGAGTAAAATGTCAAACCATTTCATGATGAAATCTGATTCTAAATGAGTGTGATTGTCGATAAACCTTGTTTATTGACCGTGTATATGGAACACAATTAACAGTGTCCAAATTAATTAATGCGTTAAATATTTATGAGTACAACTTATAAAACACATCAAATAAAAGCTCAAAAATTAATAACAAATTGTAGAATCGTATTAAGAATTAATTTGAAGTTGTTATTAATAAAAAATATAACTTCATGTGAAGCAAAATTGTACACACATTAAAATTCAAGTGCCATTAAAATAAAACTGTACGTTTTGTTATCTGTTTGTTATGAAAAATATAAGTATTTATAAAACTGTATATTAAAGAATGTAGTCTCTAAAAACAAAAGTTTTTGTTTTTGTACTTGTTCGGCGATCTATCAATGTCTAATACCGTTAATTTAAATCGTCCGCGACAAACCGAACGATACGAGTGTTTTATTACACGTTCGTTTGATTAATTGATATAATAATAGACTGAAATGTCAGGAATAAAATAGTCATTAAGATCTTAAATATGTAGTATATGCTCGAAGCCAATCCCATTAGTGGAATTTTCATACTTATTAGATTGCGGTTTTATTCAAAAAAACAAACTCACAATTGCAGCTTCAAGTAATAAAATTTGCACAAGTCAACTTATAAAGTTGTTTAAAACTTGCTGCAATTACTCAGTTAGTATTTAGACAGAGCTGAATTTGCATTATAGACTTGTATAATTGATCAACTAAAATCATAATAATCAAAAATAATTAAATAATTTCTTATTTTTTTATCACTTATAATTGCACAAGAGGTTTGTATTTTGCCGAGTAAATTTGGGTTGTTTAATGAAATTGTCTAGCAATTTGACGAGAAAAACTGTCAATTATTAAAAACGCGTCACCAAATTGCACATAAAGGTTGAGGTCAAAAATTCTCTCGAATGTGCCATTCGGATGGAGCGTTCAAATTGTTAAAGAAAACATATTTGAATTTAAACAACACAAATAAATTACTCGCTAAAATACAAACCTCGAATGTAATTCGGCAGGGCAATTTAAAGAATAAGAAAACTAGAACATGTCAAACTATTTATATTGGATACATACAGTGTCCGCCATAAAGTTGGAACCATACGGCAATTTTTTTTATTATTGTAGTTAAAAAATAAATTTTGGGAGTTAGCCACTTCTGCTTCTGAAATAACTTAAAATGCGCCAAGTCAAAGTTGACAGGTAAAATCTGTCAATTGTCAAGTTTGTAATTTTGGAAAAAAATGTCCTAAAAATGGGTCAGTTTGTTAAAAATTCGAAAAATGTTACTAAGAAATTATGATGTTCAATAAATTTCATATTTTATATTATTTTCCAAATTTTAAAAAAATCAGAAATTGTTTTTCAACTTTTTCTTTAATTAAATTTAGTTGGATAGTACAAAAATGGTTTTAATTATAACTTGAATATCTTAACACATAACGACTACTTCAAAATTACAAATAATCAATAAATTTCTGATTTTTTTTTTGAAATTTGGAAAATAATCCATTCAAGCGAAGAAAGAATGCCCAGGGTTTGCTTTTAAGATGTCTATTTACAAATATTTACAAAGTTAGGGGTTATTATATATACAAGGTATTTATTTACAATTCCAGTTTAATACGCGGGATGCTTGCGAGTCGTGATCGGAACAGCGGCAGCTTAGACACGGCCAGGCGGAATGTAGCGCCGCGCCGGGCTATTACGGTTGGCGGTGAAATCTTCACGTGTTTTACGCAACGAAATTTCTTGCTAATAAGTACTAGGGTTGCGGAATTGAGCGGTTTCTAGGTCTGATGCTAGTGTCTCACTGAAACAGGTAAGAGTTTATTATTTATCGGTGACGGTCGTTCACACCCGCTTTTAAGGTTATTGGTTAGCACTTTTGTCTAGGGCGCTCAACGTGCCCAGGATACCTGGTGGTTGTACTCGTACGGTAATGTTTGGCAAGCGAGCAGTGTATGTAGGCGAAGTTCGGTGCTCGGGAGCGACGACGGTTTTGTGGCGGTGATACTTACCTAGGGCCACGTCTGTCAGCACGCCTACTACGAAGTGCTATCGAATAGATTAGCTACCCTCTAGGGGTCAGTGATACGAAGCGGCTAGTTCTAAATGGAACGGTGTTGAAGGAAAGCAACTGGTACCGAGAAGATCAGCCACGGTGCTTAGGGTTTTGGGTAAGTAGATACCGGTTATTCGGATTATTAAAAGTGAGTTTTTGTTATTAAACGCCTTGACATTACATTTTTTTTTCACATAGAACTAATGATTCTAGTATTGAAATTATTTCTTAATTTATTTGCAGTATTAAAGGAATACACTAATCTAATAATACATTAGATACATGTGTACTTATAAACATTTAATTTTTCAGATGTTTCGACGAAACCATTCCCCACGTTTCTAGACATAAATTATCAGTTTCTGAAGAGGGTGGCAACAGAAGCAAATGAAGATAACAGATTGGTGAATCAGACATGTAGCTGTTGTCTGGTGCATAAAAATGCTAATAGTAAATTCAACAAGGAACAAACAAATGTCAAAATCTAAGTACCGGAAAGGCCACCAGAGTAATTTTATTCAAGATTAGAGTACATTATATACATACATATAAAATATTAGTTTCTGCATTATACTATTTTGTTTCGATATTTGCATTTTTTATTATAATTGGGTAAAATGAGATTGGAGGGTTGATGTCCATGTTTATATGAATATTCTTATTACATACTTGTATGGATGTCCATAAGATGTGTTAAGATGGATAATCTATGGATGTCCAAATTAATGAAATTTGGATTTCAGTGGATGTACTTGTGCTGCCTGGGTTATTATAGTATTCTAATTACTTTGTAGACTGATAGTGATGGAAGTTGATTTTGCTTTTGATTAATTGTGAATTACGTTTCTTTCCGAAGTGGACTGTAATATATCTTCTATATCGTAATCATAATGATGATCAGGACGAAATCTTCAGTTTATATGGCGAATATAAATAAAACAAACGCCTCAACCATATTAACGTTTAATTCTCACACATTTAATGTAACAACAAAACAAAACATGTTTTGTTGATGTAACAACCCTAAACTCTGACATACTACTCTGTTAACGATTTTACAACTACAACAAAAACGCCTCTACCTCTACAAGACATGTCTTTATACACCGTGTCCAAATTATGAATGAACAACATAGTACAAACAGTAGAAAATGCAAAGTTGCTCAAACTGCAAAAAATTGGGCAATTTAGAGTATATTTACATGGCGTTTAAAAAGTTTAATAATATGTTTCGTTTTCGAGATTTTACAAAAAATCAATTTTTTGGATTTTTATTTTTTGTATTTTTTGCGATTATGTTTAAAATATTAAAAATTTATAATATTAAAAATTCAAAAACTATTTTTCATTGACACTTTTAGAGCTTTAGAAAATGGTGCTTTCAAATTTTTAATCCAACATTTCATCTCGGAGAAACCATCAACAACTTTATTTTTTTATGTGGCCGCATACACAAAACTCTTTGTATTTGGTAGTGTTTTTTATTAAAAATTCAACAATGTATCACACATAATTGTTTAGAACCTAATTTTGTAAGAAATAGTTTAAAATGCCCAACTTATTTTAGAATTTGAGCGACCTTGTATATTTTATCGTTTATAAGATCTCCTTGTCGTTCATTCTTGGACACACTGTATACAGGGTAAAGAACTCATTTAATTCTAACAAAGCTAAAAACGCAAAAACTGTAGTCCACCAAACAGTTGCTATGGTTACGACAGTTATGTTTCATGACTACCAAATTTTTTTGGGTATTTAATATTTGAGAATAAAGGAAGCATTTCACATTCCAATTTTTAATGTTCAGCTGGGAAAAAAATTCTTCTCTACCTTGGTGTATAATATACCAATGTACTGCATTTTATAACTGTAGAAGGGTTATTTTATGAATTAAAATGAAAGAAAAATTAAAATATTCAAACAATATGAAAACCAAGGATTGAAATGCCTTACTTGACGTTCCATATATGTATAGAAAACAGATCACAATAAATCTCTTACGTTTGAATTAATTGTAGTGCAAGACAAAGGTCTGCAAATTTATATTAAATTTAAATTGTTTTATTTAGAAATCCTCGTAAGAAACTAAAGCAGCATATTAGAATTACGAAATACGTAATCTAGATCCAGGATCTATAAAAATTGTTATATTGTCATGTTGTACGTACATAACAAAACAAATTGTGCAAGTGTGCACCTTGCGTGGCTGAAAGTTATGATAAATTCCTCTGTTGTAATGAATAACGTAGAATCCACTTGCATCTGATTCATGTAATAAATCAGGAGAAATCGCAGTAGCCACTACTGTTATCGTATACTATCACTCAAGTGTTATCACGATTTTCTGTCAGTATCAAACACGGACAACAGTTGTAGTTGCAGCAACATAAGAACTTCTTCTAATGTAATGCTACCTTCTACATACTATCTTAACTGTTACTTCTTTGCTGACGTTATATAATTTTATTTCAAATTTAATAACCCGTTTAAGTAGAATATCACTAAAGTACGTGATCTGTCTCTAAATTCGAGCGAAGACTTTTTCGAAATTAAATTAATCACGATATTACTGCAATTACACGTTTTTCACTAACTTCTGAATAGGGCTCATCATAATGGCGAAGCAAATTTATGCATTCAATTTCAATAAACTTTAATTAAATTTCCATGACCTAATAAGAACTTCGAGAGTTTTTGCATCATTTATCTTAAGAATAACAATATTCTAGTTATGTCAAGTTACAAAATTTAGCATAAACTTTACATAAGGTTGTGTCAGTTACCACTATCTTTCGATACAGGTTTTTGATTAGTATTGTAACAAAAATTAGAAACATATCGGTGATCTATCAGATAACTTTTGTAATAATATTGCAACATTCTAACAAGGTCCACACAAAATTCATTGCGTGTGGTCTGTTAAAAATTCTTACAGTATGAATTGGTCGCACTTGTTTCTTTCTACAATTTCTAAAACTATTATGTAACGTAATAATCATCGATGTTTTTTGACAATATAATCTTTGATTATGTTGTACAATTACATAAGATGATATACTTAATAGTTAAGTCAAAATAAGTTTTGCAATCTATAATCTCGCGTTCATAAATTGTGATTTACTTATTATTAATTGTAATGATTATGTAATTTTCACATTTTACTGTTTTTGGTGTAAAGATATATATATACCTTTAGTTTTAATTATTAATCCAAAAATTTAGCCAAATATATAAATATGACTCACCATTTAACGAAACTTAAGTAGCTTGATTTAAATTTAATTTTTGTAAAATTGAAACAAGCCTTTTTCGCAGAACTCCACATCGTTATCAAACGGGTAAAAGAGTATCAAAACTGTGCGGCGATAAAACATTTTGCTTCAAAAATGAAATAAACGTATAACAGCGTCAAAAGTTAGACAATAAAATTTCCAACCATTTTTTCTTCATATCTTTTTTAGTATAATTATTATTGGTGGAGATATTGTTAATACAATTAGTGCCACGTGATAGTCATATCTCAGCAATTAGTTATCGGATCAAAAAATAATTTAAACAAAAGTTGTGTATAATTAAATTATAAACAACTTTTATTTGAAAAAAAATGGATAAAACCAATATTATTGTAAATGTTTCGAAAATCTATGTAGGTTAATGCCCCTCTTGGCTTGATTGATGATGCCCAAAATTTAATCAGGTAAAATCTATATGCCTAGTATTATAAAAATCTGAGCGGCGGTTATCTTGACATATTATTCACAAGAAGTGGGGTAAAAATCAGATACGTTGTATGAAAAAAATCCACATTTACAATGGAAATGTGCACCCCAAAGCAATTTGTAAAATCGATTTGAACATTTCAAGCAGTGCCAACATTAGTTAAAAATGAGTTAAAATTTATCATTCTCACAAAGCTGAAAATTGCGTTTTAGAAAAAATGGTTTAAATAAAAGTTGTTGACAATAGATTTTCCAACAACTTTTTTTTACTACTTTTTTCGTATAATTGATATTAGTAGAAATATTATTACAACAATCAGTGTCACGTGATTGTTATATCTAAGTAATTTCTTATCGGATAAAAAAAATAATCCAAACAAAAGTTGTATATAATTAAATTACAAACAACTTTGATTTCTAAATATTTTAAAAATTCAAAATCTGTGTAGGTTAATGTAGGGTTAAAAAAAATTATGCTCAAAATCTAATCAAATCTGGTGAAAATGCTACAAGTAATAAGATAACGGCTTAGATATGTTATAATAAAAAAAATTAAATATACTTACAATTTTGAGTGAACAAGAAATAAAGGAAATACATGGTATGACAACCACAATTGTGAAAAATGTAAGAGTAAGAATATTATATTGATTTTTTAATTTTTAAATTAAAATTTTAAGTTAAATCTTTAATAATTTGAAATACACTACTGGTTCAATTTATCTATACTATGTATTTCCGGGCTATTGAGCAGTGATCAGTTTGAATTTCTTCCCCCTCTTTCATACGTTTCGTTTGCCGTTTTTTCTGAATCTGCTACACTATAGTGAGTGTTTATGTGCGAATGGTTAGCTATTCGTGGCTGACTGATGTTCAATGTTAGATAATGGTTTAGTCTTACGATTACTATTTTTAAGCGCTGGATGCCAAAGTCTATTAATGCAAATACCCTCTTCTTTTCTGTTAAAATTTGACGGGTTTTTGTTTTTGTTTCTAAGGCCTCACGTTTAACCAAACATAGTAGTGGGTTGTTATTGACACCACTTCCGTTTTATCAAATTGTATAGCATGGTTTTCTGCAAATTTATTCCATTGGTGGAAATGCAGCTTCGTTTGGGCTCTTTTATGCGGGTGTTGATGTTTTTTTTTGGTTGTCCCCACGACACAAGCATGGTATGTGATAAAATCCAGCCGATGATAGTAGTAATTGAATATCCTTCACTTAATGTAATTGATTTTCCACGTGGTGTATAGGCTTGAAAGCAGTATCTACTATGTGTTAAATTAAAACGTACTTTGGTGAAGTTATCTTATCACCAACTCAGTGCCGCTTCGTGCAATTGAAACACGTCGGAATAGTAATATATTTGTATACTTGAAGTTGTCGAATTCCGTAAAAAGTGTAGTAAAAGAAAGTGCGCTTGTTGTATTTTCCATGTAATAGAAAACGGAAAATCTATTTCTAAAAATCTCACCATATCCGAGCGGAAGTCATTAAATAAGACACAACCTGCTCCGGAAAGTCTAAAAATAGCAGTGGGTTATTTCAATCAATAGGTATCATTAAAGTCCAGCTCAAGTAACAGTTTCCGTAAGCTTACATAGATAATGAAGTCTCGAAGAGTGTATATAATAAGTGTTGGGCCTTTTTTTGGAAAATGAATTCCTATAAAAGATACACATAAGGAAATGTTTCCAGCTTACGGTAGAACGTCTTTGCCTTGTAAAGCTGTACAATTGGGTCGAGAAACTTTCTCGAGGACGCTCAGATTGTTGCAACACTTTGACGACATAACAATTTAGTCTAACATTAAAATAGACTTGCCCTTTCAATGTCTCCCTCGAGACATAAGGGAAGGTAGCATAATATGTTTAACATTGTTTTACTTTTGATGAGTCATACTTGAACTAGATAAGAATTGCAGAATTAGGGTGAAAACTTCTACAATATTCATGTTTGGTCCTCTCAAAAAACATTTTGTCAACAATCATTTTATTGTTTTTTTATTAGTCTTACCATTTTTATCAAAAAATTTGTTAAACATTTATGAAATTTTGGTGAAACTATAGCTTTAAAGAAATTAAAAACCTATTACATAATTTTGTAATTAAAAATAAACTGAAGAGGATTTCAGTCAATCATCTAACCCTGTTAAATTAAGTGACGTGGTGGAAATCTTGAAATAAAATACGCTTAATAGAAAAACGATTATAAAATTACAAATTACATAACAACTTTACAGAACAAATACCGGTGATAGTGGGCATACGACAGTCGGACAACCTAAATCTGACACTATTTAACGTGTAAAAACAGTCTTGGGATATAGAATGCAAGACGGCATTTGACAAATATTGTGCTTTGCGGACGACGTGGTGCACAACAGCTAAGACAATCTGCAAAGAATGTTTTTCCAGCTAAACAAAACAGCAAAGAACTACAACATGCATATAGCAAAGGAAAAACAAAAACTATGGTAATATCAAGGGCGCCAGTGCATTATAAACTAATAGTGGAGGAAAAGTCAGTGAATTCCAATCCCTGGAAGTGAATAGCACGCGTAAGAAAGATATAGCAGACGAAGTGAAAGCACATGAAAGTAAAGCCACGATAATATCAGAGTAACTAAGAGATGTAATATGGCAGAATAAATTCATGAATATCAAAAGCAAGACCAGAATCTACAAGACCTGTGTAAGTCCGATGCTGACCTATAAAGCCGAAACAGGGATTGAAACAAACAAAAGATAACATTTAATGAGAACAAAAGAAATGAAGTCGTTACAAATGATAACAGGTAAAGCCTCATAGAAAGAACATAAGTACGAGAAGAATGTGAAATAGTAGACGTGCGGAGAAATCGGGTCAGAGGTTGACTAAGAGGACGGAAGGACCACGTAGAGCGGATAGACGATGGACACTTGCAAAAAGAATAATGAAGAACAAACAGGAAACTAAACGCCTCACCACCCACGCGGTGGAAGAAGAGCTACAGGTATAGTTCTTCATTAAGGAGAAGAAGAAGAAGAAGAAGAAGCCGAAGATATTTTTAATTGCTTCCTTTTAAGTAATTGAAATTATCTGCGTCAGGTGACAACCTTTTAGCACTTTGTTTTTATTTATACATTAACACTATAAAATTTAATCAACAAACTTGTGAAATTATATTTATACAGTGTGTCCATTTAGTTTGTAATTGTTCGATTATGGACTTTCAGACTAATTGTCCAAAAAAAGTGTGAGCAGGCTTCCCAAATAGACTAAGAGCACATTTTAAAAATATTTTCATATATGCAGAGTACTTAATTCAAAAAAATATAGTCAACCCAAGTTGATTTTTTTTAAATGAAACACCTTGTATTTTTTTGCACCGTCGAATAACTCTTTTGGGTACATTTGACCTGTGATTTATATCCCTAGTTTCAGCGGTTTTCAAATTATTCGGATTTCTGATGTACGGCATCAAAGAAATGAGTGTACCGTGGAAGTTACTGTAGAGATAAAAATTATTTTCTGAGGTGTTAAAGTCTGAGTGCAGCTTTAATAAAAACCATTCTCGATGCCCGAAAATATTGTACAGGGCATCCGTAGAATTTGTTTCAAACTTTGGCATCACAAAAACCTGTAAACTCAATTTTTTCAAATGGAAACCACCATTTTTATGTCACTAGTAAATTCTTCTTCGAAAATCAATGAGAAAGTATCCAACATGTAGTATACCTGATATAAGCAGTTTTTGATTTATTCGATAAAATCCAAATTTTTTTGTAAAGTATACTACGAGGATTTGGATATACTGTATATAAAAATTATAAAATACTCTCTTATTTTTATCACATTATGCAACTTTTATTAAATCAAGTGTTGTTTTTTCGTTCTTGCATTAATTTTATATTTCTATCTCCCTGTTGAAATTATCATTTTAATTATCTTCATTGTCTTTTTACTTTTATAAGTTTCATTTTTTATAATTCTTTGTTTCTTCTCTTTCTCCAAATTTTCCATAAAATATTGTTTTATTTTTACTGTATATACACATTTTCTTTTAATTCGCTATAGTTTTCGTATCAATTTTAATCATTCCTTTTCATTTTCTTTGTCTCCACCACGTTCATTCAAAATTTATTTTTATTATTTTAACTTACATATTTTATTAATTTTCTTACGTCTCATTCTTAATTTTCCTAGATTCCATGTTCTCTGCTAAATTAGTTATGAACAATAAGTGTTGCGACATCTAGTGTGTCTCGTGCTGTTGAAAAACTTTCTAAAATGCATTGGCATTAAAGCAACTTTGTCAACAGGTATGTAAGTAGTTACATAAGTCGATTATTTGATTATTGTAGCCGACTCAGTGTTGGGAAAATTAACAATCTTGAATCGTCTATTGTTTGCAAGAAATTGTACAATAGCAAACAAACACAGAGAATTTCTCGACAGCTGTTTTGTCTTTTTGGGATCCTTTATGAGTGAGATAACTCGATTGTCAGTATATAGTACAAATGCGCGCTGCCTAACCAATTATTAATTTTTTGCGCGGTTTGTTTTATTTTTTCTGTTATTAATTGAGATATATGTTCTTAATTTCTTTCTTATGTTTGCTAATGGTTTCTTTCTCTTCTTTAAAATTATTTCTTGGTTCCTTGTGGAAAGTACTTTTTTCCACAACATACTTAGAAAACGGACATTTCTTCTCTACAAATAGTGAGGAAAATTTGCTTTTTCTCACTAGCGAAGAAAATAATGTCGTGTTACAAAATGCCTCTTTAAAAAAAATTAAGAATGTGTTATTAGAACTATATGCGCCTAGTATTTAGTTAAACAATTTAATTTAGTATTCAATCAGGTTTGTTTAATTTAATATCTTATATTTCGACTCTTAAAAATTCCTAGCCTACATTTATTGGTTAGAATTACGCGACTGCGCTATGACAGATTGAGACCACAGCGATAGTACAGAATACTGTAGCGAGACTATTGGGACCCACCTATTATCAACTTTTGCTTGTAGCTACGAAAATGTGACAAAATTCTGTAACAATAAGTTACGTTTACAATATCACTTTTTTCATTAGGTTGTTTTTTTGGGGAATGTCGTGGAAAAAATGTTGTGTCTAACTCTCACTCTAATGCCTCACTCGTTACACTCGTTAGGCAACTCAAGCTTGAGTGGGAAAAGAATCGCTTTCCTCACTTGTTGAACAAATAACTATTCCTATCAGATAGATAAAAAAAAGCGTTTTGCGCCGGCCTCCACATCGTACTGTTACTAACAAACTTGTAAAAGAGTGTGTAAAGTGTGCGGCGGTTAAACATTTTGCTGGAAAAATAAAATGAACGTGTGACATCGTCGCAACTGCATAATTTTGATTAAAAAATTGACAAAAAAACAGATACGTTGTAGGACAAAAATCAACGCTTAAGAAAGAAGAAAAATGCACCAAGAAGCAATTTGTAAAATCGAATTATAAATTTTATAACGGCCAACAATTGTTAAATGTATTTACTGGTAATTCGTTATACTAACGGTATAACTTTGGAGCAAAACTATGTTCCGCTCGCGTGAATATTTACTAAACAATGAGAAGATAAAAATTACGATTTAGAAAAAAATAATTCAAACAAAAGTTATAGACCATTAAAAACCAACATATTTTATATCTTAATTTTTTTATATAATTGGTATTAATGGAGATATTGTTTAAATAATTACTGCTACGTGATTGTCATATCTCAGTAATTAATTTACGGATCAAAAAAAAATTTAAAAAAGTAGCGTATAATTTAATTTCAAACAACCTTTATTTGAAGCAAAAATATGTAAAATAAATATTTTAAAAAATACTCCAAAATTTTAAAAATTTGCGTAGATTAACGGCCTTCTTGTTGGTTTGCCAACCGATCGACTATCTGACAAAATTATTTTGCTTAGTAAAAACTAATACCATTTATTAGCAATTTCGAAATTCTTTATCATCTTCACTATACAAAATTAAATATTTCGTGATCATTAATATTTTTGAAAGTATTTTTTAAATACAAACCAAAGTTTGCTTTGACAGTAAACAAAATGCTATTGATAATACTTTCTAAAGTGTATACTTTATATTTCAATATTAAAATATAATAATATTAAAGTAGCTACTTATTTAAAAATATAAATAGACGCGCCCAATCTTTTTGCCAAAAATTGTATTCACTCTATTTAGTAGGAAAGGTACTGTACATTTTACCTAATAAAATATATTTAGTGTCTCCGGTACTGCCAAATATTTAAACATTTTAATGGCAAGAAAGAAAATAAAAGAAGTTAAAATAAATATATAATTTATTTTGAATATTTTTCAAATCAAAAATTATATTAATTGCAAATATGTATTTTACAATCTGTAGTAAAATTATAATATAATAATCTCTGTAACATAAAGTAGATATAAATAGAGCTCTTTAAGGTTTTATATGAAATGTTTCACAGTGCGTTACTTATTGTTGGTCACATAGTAAAAACTATATCTGTTATTAACATTTGTTACAGTAACAATTTTAAACAAATTTTATTTTTCTCTAATTATTTACACCATTTATGACAAGAATATATAAATAATAAATAGAATGCTTGCTGATGTGAGTTTTTTTTAATTGAATTATTTGATAAAACAAACCAGCACTCGTTTGCGAGATCAATTTTTGTTACTTAAGTAAAATACGTTTGTAAGTATTTAACATGTTAATTTATCTAATACATTGTTATTTTTTTTATTAATTTCAACATTCATAAGCCCTATGGCAAGCTATAAAAAATGTACATACTGTATATGTAGGTATAACATAAATGTAAAAAATGTGATAGTGAATAAAGCTATCTATTGCATAAAGTTCAATGATTGATTATTTTCATTTTCATTTTGACATCTATATAAGCGTAATTTATTAAACTAGCTGCTGTATTTTAGATAATTATCGAGTAAAAGTTTAGTGGCATTAATCCATCAAAAAATTAGCTTCGTGCAAAAGTATTTTTAAAAATATGATTGATACTTAAGAATCACTGACTACAAGTGTGTAAAAAAACACACTCCGCATGACAATGGCCCTTTTTTTATTTGACATTGTGCATCTGATAAATTGTAACAGCATTAAAGAAATTAATTTTAGAAAGTTTCACACATATTTTATAATTTTGATATGTTTTAACTATTAAATAAATTTACTACCAACAACATTATTGCTATTGTCATAACACGCGGTCAACTAATTATTATAAAAATAAAAATTTAGAAAGGAGTACACTATTATTAAAACAAGAGCGACATTCAATCTTCCTTTTACGAGACAGTTCATAAATTGTTAAATCTCATTATTTATATTTGATGTTAATATTTTATCTTTAATACATAATTTACGTCAAAAATTCACATTCATTATAATTAGTTGAATGAAAGTGACTGTCATATTTGAAAAGTAAATCAACAATGCGATAATCAGGTGATCGATTCTTTTCAATGTAGACCGATATCCAATTAACGATTTCATAACCAAGTCAATAGTTATTTCTTGAGAGGTTATGACCCACTGACGTCAAATATGATCACTTTCACAGAAAATAATTTACTTTTTTTCCGTGGTAAATTATTATATGTTTTATTAGATGATCATTTCTAAATTGGAAACGAACTAATTATTAATTATTAGTTATGAAATAATGATAATTTTATTCCAAATGTTTATTTCAATTAAATAATATATTGTATTTTCATCTCCGCCATTGCTTTCATATTTTAAAGAAATTGTCAACATTCAATCAAAAAAAAATTAAAACTTACAGTATCACTCTAAAAGTATTTTAAAAATTTTGAAAACCTTTAATTTATTTGTTATTAAGAACTTACCTACAGTACTGTTTTTAAAAAGTGTTAATTGTAAAAAAACATTCCATAAGATTACATTGTAACCAATTATAACAACTTTCTTCGGTTCAAAAAATTCTGAAGTGTTTAATTAAATGGGCTACGAAAGCCGTAGAATTGAATCGATTAATTTTTTACAGTGTACACAAATACAGTAAAATAACGCATGGTGACGTAATATAACCTAAAAATTGACAGAAACGAATGTTTTCCTAGAAACCTTCATTTCTAACCTAAACTTTGGACCAGCTAACTACGAAATGTCAAAGAAAATTCCAAGACCTATCAAGCTCAGTTTTTTTATTTGAACACCCGTTATGTACCAAATCAGTGTTTCCGCGAGGCGCAGTACAGTAAAGACTGGTTTTCAACTGAACTTCGATTATTTAAAGGCATCCATTAATAGTTATTTAACAAACAAGTGTATTAATGACAGCGATTAGTAATCGAGATTATTTAACAAGTGAGCGAGCGCAGCGAGCGGACTTGTTAATTATTGAGACTATTAATCGCTTAATATTCGAGTTAGTTACAATATTTTTCAGTCGACCATAACTTAATTAAATGAAGAAAAAGTGTATAAATTACAAAAATTTCTTAAGTGAATTACCGTAAATACCCGAACGCATGATACAAAAACTTGTACTAAATGTCATCAGCTGGAACAAATCAGAATCACCCAAAGAAATCTAGTTAAAATACGTCCAATTTATTTACCAAAATTTGATATTTTCATGAAGAAAGCTAATTACGTCCTTCTGAGTTTTTTTAAAATTTTGTTGTTTTACGTTTGGTTTTTTGGTACTTGGTTGTTCTGCAAAAATCTTTCCAGAATGATTTTTAATTCTTTTCAAGAAAGGTCTAGTATTTTTAGGTTGTAAATTCTTTTTTAATTAATAACAATATTTGAATAACATACTTACATTTAACATTTAAAATAAATTACTACAATATTTTTTTCAATACAGTTAGGTAAAATGATGAAATTAGATAAAAAACTAGTTCATGATGAAACAAAAAATATCAGTCAGAATGCGATGCAGTTAGTTCGACAGAAAGAATGATTGTGAATGGAAATTGTTGTGAACAGTTAATTTTTATTACACAAAGTAAACAAAAAATGAATAACAATACAAATTAAACTACTTATCTTCAGCTTCAACATTGTGTTTATAAATATTTACATTTCCAATAGTACAATTATTAAAAGTAAAAGAGGGCATACTGGAATTATTTGTTGATTGGCTGTGTGAGTACATATTTAGGTTTAAATCTTGAATGTTTGTAAAATCATTATTTGTTTCAGCTGCAGTGGTTTCAGTATTATTGGTGATATTGCTTTCAACAGTTTCGACACTAGTGTTTTGTCACCGTTTCGCAGAGAATTTTTTTAGCAGTATTCATTTTATTCTCAATCCAATTATCTATATACCCTTCTGCAACAACAGTGGATTTCCAACCACCAAGACGTTTAATGGCTGAAAAATCTGCACCACTGTCAGAAAGTATCGAGGCAGAAGACCGTCGAAACCAATTACTAGTATAAGTATTCGGCTCATCTAATTTTAAAAACGTTAAAATTGTGAATGGCATTTTTGAAAACGTGTTTATGCCAATTGGCTGAATGGAACACTTGCCATTTCTATAAAAAACAAAAAAGCGTTTGTGGAGGGTGTATGTTGACCTCAATGAGGAATAGTGTCTAATTAAATTCAAAATCGTATGTTGATCATTGTCAACGATGGTTAATATTCTGCTCGTATTAATTCTGAAGCAATTAGACAAAATGAGGGAATTTTTTTTCAAGTCCGTCTTAATTTTTTGAGAAGACATAATTTGTGCATTAAGGAAGACGGGAGGCAATTCTAAAATCTATTATACAAAGTGAAAGCTGTCATTAATATTAAAATGCGAGGTATTGAGGTGCCCAAAAATTATTAAAAATTATTCTTCGTTTTTGATTAAAAAATAAATAAATAATTTGTTATTTCAAAATGCCTGTCTTTGATCTCATAGGAGTATAAAACGCTGTATAGCACTTGTTCTCAAGTCACACTTCGTTGAAATGTCAAAAATAAAATAAATCAGTATCATGCATGCTGGTGCAAGACAAACTTTAAAGTCGTTTTTCTCAAAAACAGCTCGATTTACGAAGGTGAAATAAGTAAACCTTTTTTGCGTGTTTTTAAATGATCTTTCATCTCATGTGAATGAAAGTAGCAAAAATTCAAAAGCAAAAAAGTTTCGAGCAATTAAATGCATGACAGGGGCGGTTCCAGCCCTTTAAGCTTGATGGATGAACGTTAAATTTTGCACGTTTATGCGCATGAGCGTGAGTAATCAGCGTGCCAAATTTCAAATTAATCGGTTAAGAAACAAAAAAAAATTTTAAAAATGTTTTAAAAATCCTAACTTTAAAGTGCTGTAGATCCTTTACCTTTGAGTTTTCCAAAAAATATTATAGAAACTTGTGGCCTTTATTTTTACTCTAGAATTAGCACCCGAAGTTTTTGCGCATAATTTTCGGACACCCTGTATATAAAGATATGGAAGTTTTTCTTTGATAATTTTATGATATAAAGATGCATAACGAATCAAACACATGCCTTTCATATTTAACAATATTGTTAATACGAAAATATCACTACATGCAGAGAAATAGATTTTATTTTTTTAGGTGAAAACCGTTGATTGGATTGAAAAAAAATCAAGGGATCAAATTTGCTTAGAAATGATAAGGGAATTTTGACAATAATTTTTTTGTACTCCTATATTGTAATTCATATATTAGAGTTTTGAAAACTGTACTCTAATGAAATTCATTACAATACACATTTTTATTACGATATAGATTTAGAACCAACAGAATTGCGACATTACTTAATTATCAAATGTTCCATGAGTAAGATACAAATTCAGAACCAATAGATACACTATTACACTTATCGACTGGTGCTGTGGTTAAAAGTCAAACATAAATTCAGCAAATTTGACAATCGTAACTATAGTAGTGGTGCTTAATTATAAAATTGGTGTTTCTATTTAACATTAGAGGGTCGTAGAAAAAAATAGCGTACGCAATTCGCATGTCATGACTATTAAGACTAATATACTATCATTTTACGAAAAATGAGTGGCGTACCATCAATTTTTTTCCAAAATAGCCACGTCAGATGGTTCCGTTTTTTGTACTATGTATTAAGAAGAATTTTTTAATGTACCAATTTTTTTATTTGCACCTGTGGCGTTCGTATGGATTTTGACTTGCCTATTTTAGCAGACATTGATGGTACGCCATTGATTATTCTAAAAATAAAAATTATTTTTGAAATTCACAATCATTTCAAAGCAAATTTGATACCTTGATTTTTTTCAATCCAATGCATGATTTTCACCTAAAAAAATAAAATTTATTTTTCTGCGTGGTGATATTGTCATATTAACGATATTGTTAAATATGAAAAACAGATGTTTAATTGTTACAGCATCTTTATTTTTTCAATCCTGTGCACGGTTTTCGCTTAAAATAATAAAAGCCGTTTCTCTGATTTTACTTTTTAGGTGAACACAGTGCATTGGAATGAAAAAAATCAAGAATTTAAATTTGCTTAGAAATGATTGAAAATTTAAAAAATAATTTTTATTTTAAAAGAAATCAGTAGCGTACTATCAATGTCTGCCAAAATATTCACGTCAAATTGGTTCCGTTTAGATATTTTAATAAAATTTGGGATACATGTACTATGTATTAAGAAGCATTTTGAATGTACTTTTTTTTATTTGCACCTGTGCCGTTCGTACGGATTTTGACCTGCCTATTTTGGCAGACATGGATGGTACGCCACTTATTTCTCTTAAAATAAATATTATTTTTGAAATCCCGAATTATGTCTACGCAAACTTTGGGTTAAAAAAAATAAAAACCGTTTCTCTGCATGATCATAAATATCATCATGGAGAGAAATAAATTTTATTTTTTAGATGAAACCCGATTGAAAAAATCAAAAGATCAAATTTGCTTAGAAATGATTGGGGTTTCAAAAATAAATTTTATTATAAGAGACTTCCTAAAATGGATTCAAAAATTGTCAAAATAGGGCACTATACTACTAACAGCGAATTGGTTCTCTCAAATTCACAACATTCAGTTCAAAAATAAACTGCAAAACTATTATAATAAAGATCGTCTAGATATTTCTAGTTCTACAAACTGTTTAGTATATACCCTGTGTCCCAAGGAAAAGTTGACAAGGATATCTATTTTATTTATATCTTTTTTCTGGCACAATTTGAACACAATATAACAATATATTATGTTGGATAAATCAAATAAAAGGATTAGATGTGATAATAATGAAAATTCAAAAGTATTTTACCAAAAAATCAGTAAAATAAGTAATTTTTTGTAAAATTTTATTTATTAACCGAATGGATTTTTATTTATTAAGCGGGGTTCGTGGATGAATTGGTTAATTTGTTGCCTAGTAATGTTTTGCAATTTCTAACTAAGGTTCAATTCCGATTGCAGATTTTTTTTACTTTATTATTGTTATAATACAACCTTGTAAAGTGAATTTAATATTCTAAAAAAAAGATTAGACTCATTATATAAATTTTTCATTTTATAAAAATTTTATTAATTATTACATTGATAATAATTCTATTTTTCAAACCAATTTTTGATCCCCCAAACTTATTTTGCCCAGCAAGTGTGGGCCTAATTATCAAACCCGGATTTTTTAGAGTAAATCATTATACAAATTTTATTGTTTTTTTATTCCACATAAATTTGTTTTCATTTATACAGGGTGGGCCACGCTCAACGGGACGGAGATTACTGGAAAAACAAAAAATGATATGAAAAAGTTATTTGGCAGGAGTACGTATGTTAGTGACGGGTACTTTTCTAAATTAGTCAGACATATACAGGTTGTTCAAAAAAGCGTCCTATATTAAAGTAGTAATTGTATAAAATATTGTATTGTCATGAAACTCTAAATTAGGAACACTCTGTAAGTAAATTTTATATCACAATAATTCATATCAATGGCTTCCCTAATTGGAAATTAATAAATAAATAAAAAATGCGTTAGCTATTTATTTAGCGATTAAGTGTAATAAATGTATTTACACCATACTAATTTCGCAAACAAAATCATTTAAATCGATAACAAGAGGTGATGCTAATGCAGGTTTGTCGCGATGGATGTAATGACCACACTAAAAGGAAAAGCATTGACAACTTTGAAAATTCTGAATGAGGTGGGAAGAAGTACAAAAAAAAAAGCGAAAAGGAAAGGGAAGAGGAAAGAGGAAATTAAGAATGAATGATGTGAAGAGGCTACTAGAAGATGAAAACAACGCTCAGGTTAGAGAGGAGTAGAGAAGGACAGTTGACATCTTTTTGTCTATATTCTACTGGCGAAAAAGAAGCTGAAATGAAAATACCCTGTCTCTTAGTGAAATTATAACTTTGTTAGAAACTAGTTATTTCATCTTTTACATTTAACCGACATGTTTTCTTTTTATTTCTTCTCTCAATTGTTTTATTTCTAATTTTGTTTAGCCTTGTCTCTATTGTGTATTCGATTTATAATAGCTGTTCAGATGCATTTATTCATATCTATACAGGGTGATTCTAAATTGGATGTGCTAATTTCTAGCCGTAATATATTATAACAGTTTGCCAAAATTCGTAAAGTTTCAAAAAACCGTTCACTAAAAACTATAAAAACTTTTTTTAACTTCAACATTCTGAATATCAAAAACGAGGCACTTTTGGAGACATGTTTATATAGACTTTTCGTTATAATTTAAAAAAAAATTATAACATTGAATTTAGAGACAACCTGTATATTATTCTGCAAGTGAACCATACATTTTTATTTTGCTTGGAGTAGGTTTTTTGTTAATTAATATAGTGCGATAATGATTTTAAATATTTTTCTTTGGTATTACATATATTGTATTTAATGTTTTGTTGAGTTTCGCCCTGTAGACAGCGTTCCGCAGGTAAGACTTTTTTATTGTATACCAGTGATATTTCGGTAATTTGTCTTATCACAAATCTCCATCTGTGCAAGATTTTTACTACGAAACTCCTGTTCTTCATCTGTTTTAATGGTATAGTAATATAACATATTAATCCCTCTATGATTTTGTAGTTCTATTTTTGCACTTTTTTGAATAATTTTTGGGAACGAACTATGGATTTAAATCTTAATGATGTATAATCGGTATCTTCTTCTACGTTGCGGTATAGAGGCGTGACGTTGAAATTTGTTTCTCCACCTGCACCTTCCTCTGCCTAATTTTTCAGATTGTCTCTATTTGAGTTTTTTCTTGCAGTGTCTTGGTTCTCCTAGGTCTCCCTCGTTTTCATCTTTTATCCACTTTCCATATTTTACCACGATCCTGCTTTCTTCCATCCCCATCGTAGTGAAATGGTCCCACCTACTTAACTGCCACTTTTCCATTATGTCCACTAGCACATTCATGTTAAACCAACAACGAGTTGTATTGTTATTAATTCTGTCTTTGATATTATTCCTTGCTGCTTTGTTTATAGAATTTGACAATTTAGTTACCGTTTTTCAACACCTTCTTCGCCAAAACTAAACGCTAAATGATTTCAAAAAAAAAACTAACATCTACCAACTACAACCAATTGATTGAAAATAGTAAAAATTTAATAGTTTGTCTATAAAAAACTCGTGAAAATAAAAAAAAGGACTTGATTCTTGACCGTATTTTTCTACCGATTCGAGTGCAGATATCTTTTAGTAACAATTTCTAATTAATTTTATAAGCGCAAATTGACTTATAGATAATATTCTTTAAATCGTCAAATTATACAGGGTGATACAGCTAACCCGTTTATTAAAAGTTTATGGACTTTTCGTTGAAATATTTGTTTAAAAATTTGGAATAAAATATTGCTCAAAAGTTCTATTTAATTAAAATATTTCAGCTCTTCTAGCACTTTCGGTTACACCGGAAATGGCTATCAATTTCTTATTTTAAATTGAATAATATCTTTTTTTGTATATTTGGATTCTACGTTAAAATTTGAGTATATGAAAAATCAATAGTTTTTGAGATATTCTGATTTTTTGAGAAAAATTGGTTTTGTAGTATTGTTTTCAAACGCTTGTCAATGATTGAAAAAGAAAGTTATAGTAACAAAATTTGGGCCATACTTAGGAGGACTGTTAAGTTTTTAAATGATGTGTAATTTGAGATCTCATTATTTACAGGGTTTTCAAAATGTTTGGCTAAATCTGACTAACTTCAACTTCCCAAAAGTCAATTTTTTTAAATGGAACACCCTGTATGTTGTTGCTCTATGTGATGGAGAATTAAGTGGTCTTGCAATCTTTATAAGGGTTCCCTATACCTATCTGTTACCATTTTCCTGCTATCGATGTATTTACATTCGACACACAATATTTCTCTATTTTATTAAATAATTTCTGACTAGCGGCCTGTGGAAATTAAAACAATGTGCCTTATTTATCAAACTTGTAAACGTCGACGTGACACATTATACACGATATGGAAATCCACCAAGAATATTCGAATGAAGACATACTAAATTTGTTTTTTATTCATGGAGAATGTTACAAGATTATTGAAAGAACTTGCCGTTTGCTTAACGAGAGATATCTACATTTATAGCCACAGGGTATTCCATTAAAAAAAAATGACTTTTGTATTAAAGTAAGAGGAACCAAACTTATACCAAAGACCATGGTCTTTGCTTATACCGAGTCATACTTAATTTTAGTATTTTATTTCGATTTTACCTAAACACAAGAGATCATTCACAACTTAATTTATTGGGCATTCCAGCAAAACCAATTAATTATGAATTAATTTATGGAAGAAGTCAAATAAATACTCAATTTGTATTGTAAATCAACCAAAAAAATTGCCTTCTTTGTATTTGTATATTAAATTCAAATTCAAAACCTTTTAGAATTTCAGTATTCTTGTTTTGCTTGTATATCCCTTATTTTATTCATTGACATTCCACTGCTTCACATCGCTTCATTTCGGTAAGCTTGTGAATTAAAGTATTTCCTTTTTTTTTCTCCTTATTTCTACTATTACGTCTCCCACTCCTTCCTTTGAAGTTGACAGTTGAAAAGGTAATATAGGCAATATGAAAAAAATATATACGATAATATGCTTGAGATTCCTTATATTTATTACACAAAATTATAAGCCACTGCACTTGTATGGTATAATACTGATTAAAATATTATAGCAAACAGTTATCCAACTAAAAAGATTATGGGACAAAATAAAAAGGTCAAGAAAAAAACGCTCTAGCGGAAGAAAGACGGGAGATGATGGCTACAGGGGGTGGACCGCCTAAGCCTCCACCTTCTCCTATGCCTGAAATTGATAACCTTATCCCACATTTAGAGTTTGAAATTGATGTGGCGGATGATTCTGATGGGATTAATTAACAGAATATTGCAGGAGGTAACTACATATAAATGATAATAAAGAATTATTATAATTTGCAGTATTGCATTGCACTGTAAAGGTAACATATTTTAATAGTTTCCGTTGTACAATTGAACCATTACAGTTCCAAGTCCGCTATCTGCCCTGTTGTTAGTTCAAAGGTGCCAGTTATAGAAGATGTCACTCCAGGAGCATCATCTGCTTCTGAGCTATCTTCTTTAGCAGGTATATTAAATTTAGATTTAAAAGCTTAGCCATTTTCACCATTTTCAAATTTTAGATAAATCATCTGTTAGTAAAAAAAATATTAAAAGAACATCCCACTCTAAAGAAACTTCTTATTTAGATGAGATTACAAAGGCGCGACTCCAGCTAATAAAAGAGAGGCAGAACAATTAGAGGAACTTCATATATTGCGCTTGGAAGAAGGCAAATATAGAAGAAAAACCGCCAGACTTCAAATGCTAGAGCAAGAAGCAAAATTTAAAAAAATCCAGGAAGAATTATATAAAAATAAATATATATATAATCTATATTTTGTTAATAAATAGTTGAACATAAAAAGACTTTTTTGATAGAATAACTGCTACCTACACACTTATAACTGATACAAAAAAAATGCATGTTAACAAATTTTTCCTTTTTAACAGTGGACTCTTAGTAATTTATATTAATCGTGGCTTCCCATTTAATTATTGGTCCTTCTTTTTAAGAGTTTGGCTTTCGAAGATGGGCCATAAATCTATAACCATGGTCTTTCAGTTTGCCGACGTTTTGACCGGAAAAGTCCGGTTTTTATCGAGGCATTTGAAGATAATGGTAAACTGGATGACAGTTCTTATCAGAAAACATTACATGTTAGTTCATCTAGAATAGAACGTTTTTATTTTTATCATTCTAGTTTTTCAAACGGGTCCGAGACTTTGTTTTAACGTAGTTTCTATAAAAAAATAGTAGAGTTCTTAACAATTCGATATAACGATTTTAGCAAAAATGGTACAGAAGGCTCTTATGATCGGTTAAAATTTAAAGTTTAAATCTATTGATTTCCTATATCAATCAAAACTTTCTCCAATCTTTGACCTATTATGTAAATCATATTGTTTTTTATGTATTTAATGTTTTATTTTTCGTATTTCATCTTACACCGAGACCATCGACGGTTGACTTTCTATCGAGAATGCAGTTGTTAATACTATAGAAAGATGAAAGTGGT